>JANHGL010022580.1:19052-47453 GCA_024611195.1 Ceyx melanurus | reverse complement strand
GTTCCCGGAGCGGCGAGGCTGGTCCCCGCGGGGCCAGCAGGGGGCGCCGCCGCTCCGTGCCAGAGCCGGCGCCGGGAGCCCCGCGGGCCAGGCCGCGGTGGACGCGCCGGGAGCGGGGCCGCCCCTGTTCCTCCGGGAGTCCCCGCCGTGAGGTGCCGGGTGCCGGTCGTGAGCACACTGACCTCTGGTGTACTCGCCGGCCAGCAACGGTGTCGCTGCCTAAGCACAGCGAGGCATTTCCTGCTCCGAAAAGCCAGCGGGCAGCGGGATTTGCAGTTGGGATGCGGGATGTGCGGCTCGGAAGAGGAGAGGGGAGGAGAGGCCCTTAGCACAGCCCCGCTGAAGGCATCTGTCTCTAACACACCCCTTGGAGGAGAGGTTGCTGCTGGTCTTGGCCGTGCCAAGCTTGCCCTACCGAGGATCTGACCACCGAACAACACGAAGACGTAAAATTTCCCCGATCTGAAATGTGTGTTGATTTATACCTATTACTTTCATTCATTTTCTCCTCCCAACTGTGATGTTAAAATGATATTCTTCTCTCAGTGAAAAGAAGTGAAAACAAGATTGTGAGTGGTGAGAGATGCAAGATGCACTAGACACTTAACACGGAGCTACTGAAACAAGGAGAGGAATGTGCTCATATTATGAGCTCAGAGTCACTTGGTGCTGCCACTGTCAAACAGGGGTGTCATGTCCACTCCACCCTCCAAGCCGGGGATGAGAGTACAGCACTGTCCTTATTTTGACAGTCGTTAGAACGATCCATAGTTTGCCTCTTCATCAGGTTTAAAAATTAATTTATGTTTTACAGCATACCTCAGAAGCAAACCTGTGTTCTTCCACAGCAGTCTTTTCACTAAGATGCATCTGTAAACAGCAGCCCACAGTGACCAAGCACCTCTGCAGTGGCCTGTGGGGAGGCAAAGCAACCATGTGCTCTCTGTGCCTTGAGGGACTGAGTAGGATAAAGCGCCATTAACAGGATATCTCCTGCAAGTGACAGCAGCTTAATTACAAACTGGATGAGACTGGAATGGTTTATGGCTCTTGCAACAGTTAGGACACCATATTATCAGCCTTCTCCAGATCTTACATGCTGTTTTATAAAGGGCAAAGAACCTGTGATCACTGCTGCCTTTCAGTCTATGCAGACAGTTCAGTCCAGCACTGTGCCAGTGCTGCTTTGCTTATAAGGCACCTGCAGAGATGACACACAAGGACATCTCCCACCTCCCCTGCCCTGTGCAAGAGATGTCCACTGGCAATCTGCTGCCCAGAGAAAGGGAGGAGGTGAGATGCAGGATCTCCTCCTGAATCCTTGTGAATGTGGGGCTGGGCTTGTGCTTCAGAAATTGCGGGACTGACTCGGGGAGTACATTTGCTCTTTCTAATTGAGCACAAATTCCAGCACAGCCATCATGTGTCTGTTCCTTTCCTGGGCAGAAACACCTGCTTCTTTCTCGTAAATGGTGTATAAATCACACAGGAGCCCTGCTTATGCCTTTGCTTCAGGATGATTTCTCATGGCAGAGAATTTGCCCTGGAGTCGAGGCTGCAGGGCTGGGTACCCACTTTTGATGTTCCTTGATTTTCAGTTACCAGCTGTAGTGAATAGCTTTGAAATTTTTACCAAGACAAAACTCCCCTTTGCCTTAAAGAGGACATCCAGCCTTGGGCATGAATTCACAATCACTTGCAGTAAAAAGAGCTTGTTCTTGTTAGTGTCAACTTGGTCTGGTTGGTTGGTTTTCAGATTGAGCCAAATGGTTATTAAAATGGATGGTGCTCCTGTTCTGGCAAGCTGTCACTTCACAGCGTGCCTGGTTCTCTCATGAGCATGCTTTCCCAGCCCGCCTCCCCGGCTCCAGTGGAAGAAGATAAGCCAGCAGAAAATGTTCTCTCCAGCCAAGTGCTTGTCTGAAGTGTCCCAGCTACTCTGGAATGATTAGCATCTTTTCTCTTTATGCCTTTTCAACATTCACATGTTCCTGTCACGTCTGAAAATGATAGATAACATATTTTCAAAGTAAAGAAAACCACATATGGCATCAGATTGTTTCACTGTGAGTGCCACCCTTTACTCTCTGCATGCATGTGATAAGTAAGGGTGCTTTACAGCTCAAATAGCAAAAGAGGACATCAGGCACACTTTCCATCTTGAAGATGGAAATGGGCCAACCCTGCACATCCCTCTACCAACCTCAAATATGCTTATTTCATTTTATAAAATAGAATGTAACTGTGTAAACACCACCACCATGGGGCTTTGCAGGTCCTGGTGTGGAGTCTGAGCATAGCACAGTCCACTTCACTGTCATCCTGCTAGGGGGTGTGGGAAAACATATGAAGGAATATGATTGAGTGGCTTGTGTAAGTCAGGGCTGTGGCAGTAGTGAAGCTGCCTAGATGAGGTCCCACCACCCAGCAATCTCCTGGTATTTCTTGAAGTCTTCACAATTGGATTAAGAATATTATTTGGGTGAGAAGGACTGTAGCAACAGTGGAGATCACAAGATGGGGCTGGCATAGCAGCATGAGATGAAACTTGCATACGTCCAAATAGGACCCACTTACATCGAAGGTATGGGTACTGGGAGCATCCCCAACCTGCACTCTTGCCTGCCAGGGACAGTCAAGAAGCATTTAGGTTGACATGGATGTCGTCTTTTCCCAAACTGGCCATTTGCCTTTATTGCAGGTCTGGGACCAAGCTAAATTGGTGAGCAGCCTAATTCGATGATAACCCAAACATTTCTGGGGTAGTTAGGTAGGGGCTGCAACTGGTGAGAAAGCAAGGGTCAAAACCAGCACCGGAGTCACCAGGCTGCTGGCTCCTAGGATAAAAGACAGTGTATCTTGCAAAACTATTCTGTAGCCTTTGGTTTCACAGATTGAGATGGCCATAGCTATCAAAGATATTATTTTATCGGTGATTATGAATTTATTTTAGTCCATAAGTGTGGTCCAGTCAAGAAAATATCCCTATAAAAATGGAATATGGCCACAACAGGATTAATCTTTTTCTGTGGCATCTCAGTGCTAAATGGAGAGTTTCCTGTGAATTCAGCAGAGTTTGGCTCTGCATCTGTATTTTGGGACTCCGCCCAGGCTTATCCACAGAGTCTTACCTAGATTTCTCTTTGTTTTTCTCTTTTCTCCCCTTTTAATTTTTGCCTAGTACAGGTTCTGGTTGGCTGTCCAAGATCTCAAGAAACAACCTCTACAGGATGTAACCACCAGAGTGGAAGAAATCTGGCAAGAGTTCCTAGCTCCTGGGGCCCAAAGTGCTATAAACCTGGATTCCCACAGCTATGAGAAAACAAGCCAAAATGTCAAAGATCCAGGGAGATATACATATGAAGATGCACAGGTTTGTTTTTGATTTTGTGGAACTACTGCTAATAAAACTCTCAATTTTACTGTGATACTCCACTATCACATTGTCACTGCTCACTTGTAAGAAAAAGGAGATGCACAGTTGGAAGTGACTTTGAGGATATCTATTCAAGCTGGGTAAATGATATTTTCTTTGAATCTATCAGTTATAACAGTCTAATGCTCCTCTGGGAACAAATGTTCCAAAATTTACAAGTCTGCAAGGCGCAGCAAGCTGAAGACACATCTCAGAGAAAGCAAAGATGAAAGAGTGCTATAAAGTTCAGTTCTCTGTACTCCCTGTCACTGAAGTCTGGTGTATTTACAGAATGGCTGCTATCCTATCAAAACCCTGGTTTAATTTTTTTTTTAAATATAATTTATTTCTATCTAATTATATTCCCCTCCTCCCACCAAACTCCAAATGCAGCTGCTCCCTCCAACACAGCTAGAAACATGTCCACCAGACAATACTTTAGAATAATGGCAGGACAGTAAGCAATGCACTGAGCTTAATCCTTTCGTCCTAAGGGCCCCAGATTTATCAAGGAAATTTTACAGATAAAGTGTACACAGCAAATGCCTTTAGGAAAACAGATAATTTCAGATAAAAACTGCTACAAGCAAGTATAAAGCTGCATAACCTTCTGAGAAAGTGAAAATGTCATTTTATAAAGGCTAAAAAATAAAAAGGAGAAGGGATAATTTGGCAAATATTACTAGGCACACAATTAAAAGATATCCTCCTTGTAATCGTTTTTATCAAAAGTGTGTAGTAAAACCAACAGCAAATGAAGAGAGTTCTTGTTCTTATATTTCCCTTAAATTGGTGTTCAAAGGCAGTTCTTCAAAATACTCCCCTAACAAAATATTTCCATCTCAGGGGAGATGTTGTGGGCCACTTATACAAGGTTAGGCAATGAATATTTCAAGCCAGCATCAAATACTGTATTTTCCTAAATGCAATCTCATTCCTTGGGGCCAACATAGAAGGAAGGTAAGCAAAGTTTCAAGGCAATCCCTTGTGAATATCAGGCAACTGAAATGTTTTTTGTAAAGCTGAGAAATGCAGGAGTATAAAGACATTCTGGTTAAGATGTATTTTTTGTTTAGCAGTTTTAGTGAACAAGAGATGCAGATTCGCATCACCTGAAGAAAAAAAAAAAAAGAAAGATGATGGCAAAATGCAGGCTAAAGTAGATAGGTGAATAATGGGGGAATTGATTAAATTGATAAGTAGAAATACTGAGAATAAGATGGATGTTTAGACAATGAGTATTTAATCAGAAGAAGACACAGAGGAAAGGGAGTGATGAGATCAAGCTGGATCTCTTGCAGTTAGACTGCATTTTTAGCTCCTTGGGTTAATTTTATTTCAGGATTTTTATGCTGACAAGATGTCTTTAACTCATCTGTTGTGATTCACAGAAATAGGAGGTAAAGGTAAAACTTCAGGCCCAGACATTGTCCTCTTGGAGACTTAGTCTGTGCTGAGAGAGGATAGAGCAGTGTTGAAGGTGAACACAGTTATCTACTTGTGTAGTGGACTTCTGTTGGCTCTGTTTCTGACTGTTTGCCCAGATAGTTAAGAAGGCTGTCTAACAAATGCAGGGGGAAGCAGGATTCTGCTGCTGTGTAGTGTGCTGGAAGAGCTAGAACAGTGTTGGTTGTTCCTGGCTTATCTTGGAGAGACGACATTTTTGTTTGCACATCCACTTTACAGCAGCCAATGTAAGTCCCCCTGGTGTGCTCTGAATCTCCCAGGTACTGTCCTGGCATCGCCCTCAGGTCAGCCTTGGGGGCTCTCTTGTCCACATATCTGTAGCAGGTCATAGCTCAGCTGGCACCCTGGCACCAGTAGCCCAGGAGAGCTCCCACACATCCCACATTCCTAGGGACTTAACTGGACACCATCATTCAAAACACCCCACTGTAGGAGGGATAATATGTTATCCTGTCCTGTGTAGCTTTAGCACAAAGAGGAAAACAACTGAAATGTCCTTGTGAATAAAGAACAAGAAAAAAAGTAGTTTACTGAACAGCACATTCTTTGAATGCCTGCAGCACTGAGACACTAAGAGGAAAGAAAAGGGTTGGCAGAACTGGGAAGATGAATTTGCTGCTTCTGCAGTGAAAATCAGGAGAAGGTGATGTGGCACTCTAGCCCTTGTGCTAGCCTGAGAGACCCACAAAATGCCAATTCTGTGTAAAAAGCACATGGAATGCACATGTGACTGTTCCTGGGAAGGGGAAGAACAGCAGACAGTATACTTCAGGCTAGTGAGAGTGTTAGAACTGTAAGTTGAAAGCAAAGCACCGTCTATTATTAGGTGCTTAACAGTCTGCAAGGATGTGCTTCTTTGCACTGCCCTGGCTCCCAGCCCCAAATAGCTCTCCCAGATGCTGCATGACCATCTGGTAAGACAACTGGCCTAGAAGAAAACAGGGAAAAAAAGGACCTCCTGACAAACATGCCTCTCACTTAAAGCCCCTTTGTCCCACTCACAATAGTTCCTCTAAGAAAAGTGACACTGAAATTCTCAGCTCCAAACATCCTCAAAGGGCTCCTAATCCAAACCAGAATTTGGTGTGTGTTTGTTACTTCAGGCAGACCTCTCTCTAAGATGGATTCCTGTATTATGGAAGGAAGTGTTTCGCCATTCCCTCATCTCAGCTGAAGATGTTTGCCCTGTTGTGTGTCTCTTGCTGCTGCTGCCACCCTCTGCAGTCCTGTACTCTTCTGCTTGCTCCTTCTCTTGCTCTGTCTACTATCTTGATCTGCACAGCACCCTTTGTCATTTTAGTGATGGGCCTCTCCAGAGGCAAGCCTACCAATTTAGCTGATTATTTTCTGCTCTTAAACAACTGTCCACTGAGTAAAATATTATGATTATCAAACCATTTTCACTGGGGAGTAAAGCAGCTTTTAATCCAAGGGACACCATTGTGAAAGGTCAGTTCAATTAAACAGTGAACTACTTAGCAGGATGTAAGCTCCCACAGGAGTTATCAGCATCATTGAACAACCAGTATGGGGCCTTGTAATATGAAGCAGACACAGCCAGCTCTGAAATAGTAAATAGGTTCTGGTCCATCTGAATGGTCTCTTGGCTAACGAAGCTGCTGATGGCCAAAGTAATTCATCTCTTAACATGGGAACCCAGAGGTGTGAGTGTGACAATTATGGCTTATCTGTACAGCATGTTATTAGTTTTTAAACATTTCCACCCACCCTCAACCTTCAAGCATCTCCTTGGCTCCCTTGAAATGTCTTTCTGCCTTCAGCAAGTATTTAATCTCTTCCTCGGCCCCTTGACATTGGGAACTAGTATCACAAGAATGTGTTATGTCTCCTGATAGCAGTGTTTGCTTATAGGGATATTTACTGGTAGACTTCAGAGCTGTGTATACTAAAGTAAGGTAAGCCACATGTTTGTCTCTGGAATTACTTTCCTGTTTGCTTTTTATATTTTTCTTCGAAACAGAGTTATAGATTGCCATTCCTTTACCTGAACTAATTGGCTATTGTTTCAGTGAAGGTGATTCAGGGAAATTCAGTTCTAATCCAAGCTCAGTTAGGGATTTTAACTGTACTGTGCAGATCCTTGGATAATTCCAGAGCAGATTTAGACCATAATGCCCAACTCCAGACTGCTCAAACCAGAAATGTACCTGGCCCAGATTTGAATCATAGAATGGTTTGGGTTGGAAGGGACCTTTAGAAGTCATCTAGTCCAACTGCCTTGCAGTGAGCAGAGACATCTTCAGGTTACTCAGGGCTCTGTCCAACCTGACCTTAAATGTTTCCAGGGATGGGGCATCTACCGTCTCTCTGGGCAACCTGTGCCAGTGTTTCACTACCCTCAGAATAAATAAATTCTTCCTTACATCTAGTATGAGATTTAAGATTTAGGCTTACTTCATTCTCTCAGCTGCCCTAGGTGTTGGTTCAGTTTATTCTGGTCTGTGATGGAGATATCAGCCTTTGCAGGATTCATCAGTGATCAGTCCTCATTTTGCATTCTGGTCCCATGGGGAAGCTGGGAGCATTTTCAGAACTTGTCAGGATACTGCTGAATTCAGAAGCAAACTCCAAGTGTAAGTATCTCTTGGAAATGGAATGTTGTTTTAGAACAAGAAGGGAAAATGAAGGCTTACCTCTCTTCCACTGACTTAGTCTTTTCAAGTGTGTACAGCATGTGAAGACGTATAAAGAGGAGTGTATGTCTGCTGTTTCTTCAGTGGGCATGCAGAACTCCTTTTGTAGGTCTTGAGTGAAAAAAGCTCAGCATGGAAGGGAAATGTGAAAATAGTAATTCACTGTGCATCTGTGTGCTTTCATGTAAGAACTTGAAGAAACGTTATTCCTGTTATCTTAGATTTTCTTCCAGTTGCCCCAGCTGCATGTATGCCTGTGAAGGATGGTGACTAAAGACAGAGAATCAAGGTAACAGCAAAGAAGCTCTGGTTGGCAGTGTGGGCAGCCAGCAAGGGGGTATGGGGCAGACACAAGAGCTGTGCCTCGAAGGGAGGCTCAAATCCACCTGAGCAAGTGCTGCTCAAGAGACCTGGCACTTGTGCTACCAGGAACTGAAAGCACTGTAGCCCTGCATCCATACAGATACATGGGTGGTGCCCAGCCTTCCTGGAGGCTTTTGACAGCCTGTACCTTCCTGTGAAAGTTAGGGATTGTACCTGACCTTATTCTCTTCTCCTCCTTTGGCTCTGATTCTGTGAGACAGGTAAATAAAATTCTTCCTCACTCTGTACCCTATCTGCCTTCCCTGTATGTGGGTTACATTGAGTGTAGAAACAGCCTTCATGGTATGACTCCTGTTGCTGTTTGTTTGTTACACGCACAAACAAAAACGCAATCTCCTTCCCTTGTGAATTTCACAAAGTAACTGACAGCCAAACAGAATCTAAAATCAACGATCTCCACAAATACACCCAGAAGAGCAATTAGGTGTCTGGAGCAAGAATAGGAAAGTGATGGTGGAGACTGATGCTGCGTAGAGCAGAAAACAAAAGACTTGAAGCAGAAATCTGCACAGGAGCAGATATTCACTTACTAACTTCTTGGGATATTTTTAATTTTTTTTTTTTCAAAATGTACATATGCACTGCATTACACATCAGAAAGTACTTCTTTTATCCTTTACCTTTCACTTCAATTTGTGTCTTAGTAGAGTCATGTTATATGAAAAACATCTTAACATCTAGCTTTTGTCTTGCTGTTGCCTTTCTTCTTCTGAAGGCATCAGGGGTCAAGCTCCTGTCCAAGCTGGTGCTCCTCTGTTACACATGGGCAGAAAAAGTCACGAGCGAGCTCTCTCCTTGAGCATACAGTGACAGGAGACAGTAGATCTCTCCAAATGAAAGATCATGGGAATAGAGTGACAAGGTTAGCATATTCCCCCAGGACAATACTCTGCCTGTTTTTCAGGGTGTTGATCCTGCCAAGCTGGCTAGAACTACATGCACAAGCAATAACTGTCACATGTGCCTGGCATTTCCTAACTCAAAAAAAACCAAAAAAACGTTCAAATGGTTTAGAGGGGAATGTCTCTATCTTGCTTAAAAATTCAATTCAACCCTCGGACCCTGGGATTCTTGTGCCTGTAGTGTGTGCTGTGCTTCCTGAATACAAAAAAACAACTGCATGTCAAATCCAGAGCATTTCCTCTTAGTGCGAAGGTCAGGAAGCATCTGACACTGTTCTGTTTCTCCCAAGCAGGGAGTGAAAGTGCTTGCAATTGTGTCCCTTTCTACCCGAGAAGCCAAGACTCTAGGAGCCCACTTCTTATGGACGATAGGTGAATATTCTTATGGATGACTCAGTTCCACGCCTGAAAAACCCACATGCTTCAGGAACACTGCAACCTTTAATTTTTTCTAAGGGTTTTCTAAGGGTTTCTAAGGTTTTTAAGGGTTGTTACTTCTTAAAGTGTTCACTCTTCTAATTTAAAAAATATAAAATTCCTGGAGATATTTATCAGCAATACATTACACATCTCCCTTTCTCAGCCCCCAGCAGCTATGAACATTGTTTGCTGTCAGGATTGGGTTCCATGTCAAACAGTTGTGAGATTTTGATAAGCATTTTTAGACTCCAGCAGCTTGAACTCAGTTACGTAAAGGTAATGCAAGGTGATATGGCAGTATTTGCAGCCAAAAGCAGGGCTACTGGTCCCTATCTCAGCATAGCCACCTTTACTTGGTAGATGTATGCTACTTGTTTCTGTAGGGCTGCATCCTGCTCTGTTACCATCTCCTGTTGGACACAGAATGCCCTAGTGCAACAGAATTTCATTTCTGCTGTGAGAGATTCTACCTGTTCTTCTCCACAGCACAACCTGGCAGGATTTTCTCCACAGAAAACAGAAGAAGCTGCAGACAGCCCTGCAAGTATCAGGTTATTGGCCAAGAAGTCAAGTACTTGCATCTCATAGCTATACTAGAGCATGTATAGGAGTGAAAAAAGCCCCCACATTTAATTGCTGCACCTAGATATTGTAATGCTTGGAAAAGATATGCCAGTCTCCCAAATGCTACACAAGGTTGTCCCCTCCTCCCAGGCAAAACCTGTTCACTTGGGCATTTTGCCAGTAGTCAGGATTTGGCCCATATTGGGAGAATCAGCCTCTTAGCCACAATCATTGTTCTCAAAATCTAAAGCTGCTCATATGGTGTTAGACTCCCGGCAGCCCACTCTTGTCTCCCAGGATAGTCCTTGCTATATTTAGGACTAAATCCTCCTGCAGTACTAGGTTGACCCTTTAACTGCACAGCACTTGACAACACTTCACCTCCAGTCCTCTGCACTGTGTCTGCCACGGACCCCCTGGCACCACTGCCTTCCCGTTTATATGTTTGAAGCTGTGAAGCAAACCAGTTGTATCATCAATTTACAGAAGAGCCAAAGCTAAATTTATGTGTTATTTTTATCAATGCACTTTTCCACAAAAGATTTACATTGTGTTTCCAACTATGTTACTACAGGGCTAAACAAAGGATATCTGTGTATTACTCAAAATGAGCTCTCATTGCTTACAGTTATCCCTCCTGCTAAAGCTCTTTCTTATATTCCTCTGCCTTCAGCCTATTGTAATTTCATTTGTGGCCTGAAAAGAGTGTTTCTTAGTTTAGGAGGAAGGTTAGTCGATATTACGGTATAATTAATTAATTATTTTATTTTATTTTATTTTGTTCTTAGCAGCAAAAACAACTTGCTCGAGTGTGTAGAAAATGCACCAGCTAAAACTGTGGTTGTGAGTTACTGTGTCACTTAAATACCTTGAGAGTGGCCAAAAAGATATTGCTCAGGTTTTCCAGAGCAATTCACACTCAGGCCAAGACCCTTATGTGCCATTTACGAGCCTGAAATATTTCTTTTCTAAACTATAAACTCATTTACCCCTGGCCCTGCTAGCTGGCAGTACTGCCGGCTTCTGGAGAGGCTTTGGGAAGGGCTCTCTCCCTGGGCAGTAAAATTGTCCATGCAGAGACCAGAATAAGCAGACCCAGAGGCATTCTTGGTGGGGATTTGGAGATGTTCATGGGAATTAGAATAACCCCCTTGTGTTTACCTGCCTCCCCCCTGACACTGATGTTTTCCCATCAGGTTCAGTCAGGGTAAAGGTGAAGGTCTTTTCTTCTGCAGCTTCTTCACTGCTTGCCTCATCTCAGCTGTGCCTGCTACCAGCTACTTCAGCTTTCAGAACAGATGCAAAGCTTTTTCCTGCTTTCTCTACAGAGAGGTTCTGCACTGTCAGTGAGACTGAACAGCAGTCAATCATAATTGTTTCTAAAATCTGTTGCATTCACTGGTGGCACAAGTGACTGTTAAAGAGGAGCAGGTCTCCTTTCCTTTCTTTGGCTTTTTGGAAGATGCTGGTGGTGGTGTGCTTGGAGGTCCTGCTGGTCAGGCAGGGTTCCTGAGGATGAGCTGGGCAGAGTACAACAGAGTGAATAGGACATGTCTCCAAAAGCCCCTGGCTAGCAGGTTTTGCTGATGGCAGTATCACTGAATGCGGGCACAGGGGTTAACCTCACCTCCTCTGCCACAGATGTCCATTCAGAGTGGAAATGCCAACAGAAAGGCATTAGGCTGCTGCCAAGTCTCACTGGAAGGTGCAGCAGTCGCAATACTGCATGCTTGGTAAAGCATCTCCCTTTTCTCCTTCCTGCCTCCTCTTTGTGCTATAGAGACAGCTCTTTCAGCAGTGAATCCCGGGTAGGTCCTCAGCTGGCATCCATTGCCATCCTTCCAGTGTAGGCCACAAGGCATTGACCAAGGTGCTGCTCTCTCACATGCAAATCTGCAGTAAATTCCTCCCCAGTGCCCAGCACACAGGTAGAACAAACATTAACATTCATTGTGGTTCACTGTTATTTATTTAGTTGTTTAATCTGCTGCTTAACGTTGCTTGTGGGCTTTTCTTCTAATGGATTTGTCTGACATTCTGCAAATCTCCTGTGCAGTTGGCTAGAGGGGCAGCTGCTGGTGTTCACATGCTTGTAAAACAAAGGGGTCTCTAAATTGGCTCTCAGTGGTTTAATACCAGGTGTGGGTGAAGGAGTTCTCTAAAACAATCCAAAATATGTTCGTGGGATAACAACAGCGAGGAGGTTTCTGGTGTGGTTTAAATGACCTCAGCATCTATCTAGCCTTAGTGTAAGCCCCCTGGAATGGGTTAAATATGTGCTAAATGGGAAAATTCCCCCCTATTCCACCTCATCATATAAAGCTTACAGCTGTGTTTAGGCACAAACAGGGAAAACTACCTATCAGCAAGTTAAAATGAAATTGCTTTCAGGAATCAGAGGTGTTCAAAGGTCCTAATAACATTGTACTTGGCCTTCACAACCCCCAAAGTTTCAAGCCTGTCACAAAATGTCACAGTGGGCAAGATACAGGTGGGACTAGAAACTGATGTTTAACCACCAACACTCCTCTCATCTTATACACAATTCAGAGGAAAGAACCCAAGATTTTCAGCTGAAATGTTTTTAATAGAGAACACAATTCCTGAGGTCTGAGAGCTGCTTTATGCGAGTCAGGTGTTGTTATTGTTGTTACTATTTTCTATCATTCAGGTTTTTTCCCAGATATTTCTCAGGTGTTCCCAAAGTCCTTTTTGGCTGCTACCCATGTACTCCTCAGGGTCACTGTGCTTTGAGTGCAAGGTGAGGGAGAGCCATGAGATAACATTGCAGCACATTGATTTGAAGCAGGTGCAGCTCTGAGACAGTTTCTGCTGTCTCAACCACCTCCCACATTCCCATCTGGATTACAAAGTTTATTCTTTTTTTTGTTTTGTTTTGTTTTTTTGTTTTCTTCCCTTTTCCCCTCTTGTCAAGAAAATTTACAGAGCTTGTCCTTCATCTCTTTCCAAAGATAGAGCTTGTGGAGGGAAAACAGCCAAGAGATGCTGAATCTTATCAGAGTTTATTTCCCTGCACTTAAGCTGTCAGGGGCAGGATTTCCTCTTTGTTTCATGTAACTGTAGAAAATTTCTTTTTGATGATGCAACTGACTGGTTTCTTTGTTTTCTAGTTCACATAAGTGACAACATTCCCCCCTTTAAAATGTATACTGTTTGTCCTGCTTTATATCATGCAGTAGTGATGGAAGTGGAATGATTGTGCTGTCTGAAGTGTAACTCTCATGATACAAGCCTAGGTACAGAGAAGATGCTCAGTGGAGCCGGATAATCCTGAGGACCACAGCATAGTTCTTCCCTCTGTGGAGCAGATACGATTCAGGTGCATGAAACATGAAAGGAAGGCTGTCTTTTTGTCAAGGAGAGAGACATGCAGACAACCATTACCTCTGTTGCCTTAGTTCAGGATCTGGGGAATTAACATTTCTGGGGCTGTTTGACAGCAAACCAGCTCGGCTTGCAGGGTTCTTGTTAGGGAATTGTTTGCTTCCTGGAGATTAAATTCACTTGTAATTACCAAAAGCAGGTTATTGTGTCACCCTCCATATTAGACTAGCATTTCCAAATGTGCATCCTTCATTGCAGGGGCTCATCAGTACAGCCAGCACTCATCAACAGCACATGGTGTGAGGCACTGAGTGACCAGTCAGCTCAGAAAGCCACCTCACCAGGGCTTGCTCACACATGTCAAATCAGTGCCTGTCTCCACTCACAGCTGCCACCATGGTGGCCTGAGATGGCATCTTGGTGCTCAGAAATAGCTGGCAAGGATGCAGGGGAGATCAGTGGGACACATGATGCCTGTCAACTCCTGGCCAAATCTTCAAACACTTTTTTTTTTTTTTTTAATGCTTTCTGTCTGGCTTTAGAAACAGGGTGCTACCTTGTTTAATGGTTTAATAGATCAATTGGGCAATTGTATTAGATGATTGCTTTAAATTATCAAAATGTTAATCAAAATACAACTGTTACCCACCACCTTATCTCAGCCCCACAGCATCTTCCTGCCGCCTCAGCACTATCTCCCACCAGCACCCTGCACATATTGGTGCTGCAAGGGAGGACCACTAAGAGGAGTGAGGCTCTGGAGCCCCCTTGGGCCTGTTACTTCTGATAGGCTACAAGGTGGCTACCCCATCAGCCTCTTCATGGTCCTGGAAGAGGAAGGAAAAAGGTGTGTAGTCAGGTGGATGTTTTTTCCTAGGAAATTGTGAAGAACTCATTAGGAGGACACGAAGTCTCTTTGAGAAACCTTAACAGGTAACAATGAAGGTGAACTTGTTGCAATATGGTTGAGCTTAAATCAACTGAATCCTGAGTTTCTGCTACTTCATGTATGTGAACAAGAGTTGATGTTATTCATGCCAGGGAAATAGAAACTTTTTGACGGCCATACCCATGACGTGCATTATTTTCCTTCTTGTCTTAGTGTGCACTTAGCTCATTCTGTCCTGAATAAATAGAACAAATGTCCCACAGGTGCATGGGAAACCTCATGGCACTGCTGTAGGTGAGAAGTTTGAAGGAAACTGTGGCCTCCCTCATGTTTTTCTGCATCAAGGAAGGGTGACAGTTGCTAAATGGCTTTATATGAGCATTTCTATTGCAAAATCCTATGGTGTCCTTGAGATAGATAGTGCTACACGAATGGGGATCTGTCAGGCCTAAAAGCAAGTATGGAAATAAGTCAGTAAAAATTGTTTTACACCAGTTTGTAGTTCAAAGGATACGCTTATGCTGTGTTGTAAGGAAACCAGTGGCAGTTATGCCCCTCTTAGGAGTACACAAACTAGTGCAAGAAAGCTGATTTGAGCAGTTCTGCATATAGACAGGTAACCACTAATCACTCATGATGGTGAAGATAAGGGAATTCTGGCTGGCTTGTTAACATTGTAAAAGAAACTCTGTGACTTCCATCTGGTTTGGCTCTTCTAAAGTTTCATGTACAATGGCTTTAGGGCAGAAGAGAATGTTTCACATTGTATAAATCAGTATAGATA
The DNA here is from genome assembly GCA_024611195.1 of Ceyx melanurus. Classification (NCBI taxonomy): domain Eukaryota; kingdom Metazoa; phylum Chordata; class Aves; order Coraciiformes; family Alcedinidae; genus Ceyx; species Ceyx melanurus. The sequence goes on along the minus strand of JANHGL010022580.1, from coordinate 32,629 downwards.
AAAATTCTCATTAACTCTATAAAAGTGCTTCCTTGGGAAAAGTCCAAGAGAAATGTCCAGGGTACTTTTTTTTTTTTTCCTGAGTTCCTTTAGTGTATTCTCAGCCTTTATTTTGTCAAAGTATTTTGATTTGATTTTCTTGGCATTTGGGATAATATCTATTACAAATCCAGGGATAATTAGGAGAAGAGTTGATTCTGTTAAGGGATTCTCAGCTGTAAAGTAAAACTAAGCAAGGAAATTGGGAAAGGGTAGGCATTAAGTTCTGCTGCAATGGAACACCACTTTGTAAGCTTGAAGATACACATAGTAAGTACGCTTGGAGCAAACTGGTAACACTAGTTTAACTTGCTAGGAGAAAAAAGACCCCTGGGAGGGACTCATCTGACATATCTTTATACATATGATGTAGCCATCCACATCTGAGCTAGTTGTATAACCTCCTTATGTAGTCACCAGAGACAAAGGCTTTTTCAGGACATTGACAGGTTGGCTTGCTTTATCTATGTGTCTTAAGTGGAGATTAAATGTGTCCAAGTATCAGCTCCCTTCTGTGAACAGGGGATGGGAGTTCTGGGTGATAATTCAAGTATCTGAGTGGTAAAATGGAGCCTAACCAATTCAGCCTTACCAGACACCTGCTTGTAACCTGGGGATTTCAGAGAACTGTAGTCTTTGCAGAATAACGTTGATTATTGAATAATGTGTGGCTGCCTTTGGGGTGAGGGCCATCTCTGTTTTGTGTTCATACAGCTCCAGGCACAGCAGGGTCCTGCCCCAGGATGGACCTCCTGTACACTACCACAACACAGATAATCAATAATAACAGACTTAATTAGAACTTTGATCAGTCTCTCTTCCTTGTAATTCACTGTGTTTTAAATCCTTGTGATGTCTAAATGAGGTTTGATAACAATTCTCTGCCTTTCATTTCCTCCCGTCCCACAGGAGCACATTTACAAGCTGATGAAGAGTGACAGCTACGCGCGCTTCCTCCGTTCCAACGCTTACCAGGACTTATTGCTGGCGAAGAAGAAGGTATCTGTTGGAAAGGACGTGCTTGCATCTCTTAGCACCTCTTGATTCTCGCCTGCTGCTTGCTGCTAGTGTGAAAATGAAAATATTGTTTCCTTCTTTTGTTTTGGTTTTTTCCTTTATTTAAGAAAGGAATGAGCACTTTTGTTTTCTCTGGGTGCGCAGGGTACGGCATCCATATACACAGCCTCAGCCTGTGTTTTGGGGAAATCATGGTGACCCAATGTAAAAATAATATGGAAAAGTGTTTGTCCTCTACATCTGCCTCCCAAACTCAGTGCAGGCAATTCAAATTGTGTTGCCTCTTTCTCGTGGCAAAGGTTATGGCTGGTATGAGAAGCAGAACCCATCAATCTCATCAATACTGGTGCAAATTTCACCCATTCTGTTTTTACCGCCCTAGCTTCACCATGTGATCTTCCCTTTGGATGCCTTACTATATACTTCCCTGCAGTGATTCCCATGCTCCTTTCTCCCTTCCCCTTGCTTTTGGCCACCCAGAGATGTTTCTTTTTCCTTGGAGACAAGAAATAACTGCAGCCCCTGCATTAATCAAGAATGCCAGCCACTTTGTCTCACAGGAGAACTGGGTTTGAGCTCTTAGCTTTTTTGGTGTCTGCATGTGCTCTGCCAGCACGATGTTTCTGCCAGGAACCCCCAGTTCAGGGTAACAAAGGAGCAGTTGCATAGAGTTATGGCTCGTGTCCAAGCGTCCCTTCTTTCTGTGGGGGCTGGGAGGTAAGCTACTAATCTCTGTAATTGTGGCTGTGTTCAAATGCTTCCTGCACCTCCTGACTTACTTCCATAGGTGTGTGTCCCCATCTGTGCATGTGCATGCCTGTACACATGTACTTGCCCCACTAACATTTGGCTTCCAGGACTGCACAAAAACTGACTACTGACTCCTGACTCCTTCAGCCTGAGTGTGTGGTTTTCCATCACCATCTTCCTTGCTGTTTTTCTGCTGCATTCTCTGTGTGCTGCCAAATTACTTGCATCAGCACAATACAATGAAATCCCGGTGGTATTTTTTGTCCTGATTGTCATTGTGTGCCCTAAAAGCAGGCATATGGTGACAAAAGGAGACAAACCCCTCTGTCTGCTGTGCCTGGGACTACTGACAGGTGAATTAGGGGAAGGTAATGGAGTGCAGCAGTTGGCCTTATGTTTCAAAATGTCTGCTTTGAGACAGTATAAACCAGTGCAGCTTACATTTGGAAAGGTTAGACTTGACTTAGAGTTCAGAGGTTATGGTGAAAGGAGGTACAAGGCAAAGTCTTCTGATGGTGTAAACCACAAAACCCTTTGCCATCTTCCTACCCCTATCAGCACGATTCCCTCCACCCTCAAGTATCTAATGAACACATCGGCTTGAAAGCAGGAGAGTTTTCTCCCAGCTGAGCATATTCAAAGCTGAGGTGGTTTGTGTTACTTTTTCATTCAGTTGTTGTTTGCTGTCAGATCAAGCCCTGGATGTGTTAGCATGACATCCTCATCCCCCTTCAGACTGCCAGAGGAGAAGGTGTTGGTGTCACATTAACACAGCCATGAAAGTAAGAATCGTGTTTATTTTTGAAAGATCTGTGGGTGCACGAGTAAATATCATGAGGCACAGAAAATGCAGGAGCAGATCTGTGCAGCTGCATTGTTCACCAGCTTCACAAGGTGTGTGGGGGGAGTCAATGTTGCTTCTGTGTGAGTAAAACTCCTTGTGCTTATGTTGCATTCTGTCAGGTGAGCAAATGTTTCTGAAGCAGCGTAGGTACAGAGATACCAATAGAAAGAACAGGAAGGTCCAGCATGCTGAGCTACACCGTAAGATCTTTAGTACCTTTGGTGCAGCTTTGAGAGGCACCCCTTAAAATTCTTTTAAATACCTGAAAAAAAGCAGAGGGAAGAAGAAGAGAAACCTAGTGGCTTATCGGAGCCTGTGTGGATAGAGGAATTTTTATAGAGCCTAGTAAAGTCCTGGGGTCACTGTTGTGAGTAGAAATTCACAGTTAAGACTTGATGAGTACCTCTCTCTGGGGCATGAATATGTCTTGCCTTAAAGACATTGTCCTGACATTTCCTGTGTACTACACTGATATGAAGTGGCCTTCTTTTTATTACTGAAAATAAGTTCTGTCAGAAACACAGCATGATGGACTTGGGTTAAAAGAGTTGTTTGCACAAACCAAATTAATGGCTTGAAATTCACAGATTAATATTTTGTGGTTAAGTTTATGTCATTTGGAATCTTTTGCTCTCCAGCACTGGGTTGTGGAAAGCTGAGAAGGCAGGAAAAAGGGAAAGATTGACTGGGAGCTGCAAAATGTGCTTCCTCTGTTTCCTCCACTTACTTTTCTACTACGACCTTGGAGAAAAGAAGGTTCAACTTTACCTGTCTCATATCCTCTTCTCTGTTGAGTGGGAGTAATAATAGTGACCTGCTCTCTGGAGAGGTGGCAAGGCTTGATTAGTGCCTCAAAACATGCTTGACATTTTTGAGATCTGTAAGATACTGTAAGCTGGAAAAGTTACTCTTTTTTTCCACACCGTACAATAAACGCAGATGTGAAATCTTCCCCTCCCTGTTTTAGGAGTGCAGGGAGGGAGGGAACAGAAGTTATGGGTCAGAACTGAGATACAATGACAGAATTATGAGGGGGACCAGGGAGGATAAAAGGAACACATTGTTCACACCACTGACTGAAGCAAGACAGTGGCCATAGGCTGCATACAGACCATGCATACATACTTTGTTAATCCATTTTAGATTTCTTTTTTTTTTTTTCTCTCTGTCCTTGCCAGTGTCATTATTACAAATAACCACAGTATTATTGGCCTCAATCCTGCAGATTCATGGTGCTCAGTGGGGAACAAGAGGTTGGCCTGCAGCAAGGGTGTGATTGGAAGCAGTGAGCAGCAGAGGAGGAAAAGCTGGGTGTAGCTCCCTGCCTCACACAGAAGTCCTCCTCCCCTGCCAGGCTGGAGAAGAGGAGGGACAAGGGCAGAGCCCTGTCCTCAGGAGGAATGGCTGTATGCCTGGCCTGACTCAAGCTCTGTGCCTCCATGTTCAGCCTCCCCCCTGCAGCATGTGAAAATCCCAGGGCTGCTTAAAGCAGCCAGCTCAAGGCTGAAGGGCTGGATGGTTCTGAGATCCCCAGGCAGCTTGTGTGTTTTATTTGTGTAGCTATTTAACACAGCCCACGTGCGCTGTGCAGAGTCCAGTGTCAACCTGCTTCCATTTCTACTGAAACATATATTACTGCAGGATGCTTTACAGCAGGTAATCACCACACCACTCTTCCCCAGCCCTCCTTCATGGTGGCCAAAATGGTGCCTGCTTGTCCTTAGATGGCTGCGAGCATCATGTCAGAACAAGAGCCATGACAAACCTTGCTAAATGCAAGAAGGCAATTTGGACTGGGTGACTTGGCTGCAGAGCAGAGGTTTATTCCCTGGGGAAAGACTAACATAGATTAGTTAGTACACTATGGAATGAAGTGCACGGGAGCTTTCTTGATGGTGAAGGAGCAGCCAGACATGTGCTCTGCTAGTTATTTCTGAGAAGGGGAAGGAATAGAAAAGACCTTGAGGCACTTTCTGTTACTCCCTGTAAAGGTGAAGCAGTGACATTGGTAGGCATCTCTGTGTTAGCAGGCACCTGACTGCCAGCTGAGCTGTCATGACTGGTGTTCATGGCATCCTGGCACAGGGTGGCTTCTGGCCATCTGGCCCTGCCCACAGGCAGGGGAGCACCCCAGAAAAGTGGCCACAGCCACAGTGCAGATGGGCTGTGAATCCACGGGAATGAGCCTTGTCGCACTAGGTGGGTATTTGCTTGGCTTAGAGCACAGTTTTCCTCTCCAGCTGGTTCAGAGAAGGGTGAGTTGTCTATGGTCCTGTGCAAATGGACACAAAACAGATTCAAAATACTGTTCTAGCCATTCAGCAGCACTCTACATGCCCTTTGCTTTTTTGCTTTGGACAGGTGTACATGACTGCCTGAGAAGCCCCAGACCTGATCTTGGCCTTTTCCTGAGACAGGGACAGGGAAGTGATTATACTTTATTTTCATCTGATGCCATTCCCTCTGGAACACATAGTTTTCACCAAGTTAAAGTTAGAAAAAACCCAACCAACAAACCAACACTCCAAGCCCCAAAGTCTCATACCAAAAAAAAATTTCAGTAGCCAAAAAAAAGAATCCTCAGGTGGAGAAAGGGAGGGAAAGATTTTTACAGCCCTGCAGTTCAGAAGACCAAGGTTTTGGATTTATTTCCCTGGCCTTTTTCAAATTCCTTACAAAAAGTGTCATCAAGACAGGGGCTGGAGTTTTATGCCATGAGGGACAGGCTCAGTTTTCAGCATACACCTTTTGAAGCATTGCTTTTATCCAGACCCCCTGTCCAGAATCCTTTGTAACTGTCCAGGTTGTCCTATAGATTTCTGTCCCCGTCTCAGTCCCACCAGGACATGCATGATCAGTTTAATTCAGTGGCAGGGGTTGGCTTGAAACATTGTAAAGATTCTGAGCAATTTTCTCATAATTGCTTTTAATAATTGGTGTCAGCTGGTTTTCATAAGTTGGTTTTTTTTTTTCTACTTACTCTGCTCTGTGCCAGCAGAATCTACACAAAGGAACTTAAAATTGGGATGGCTGAGTAAATAATTAATCATGAAAAAAAGGAAAATATGGAGGAAAAAGTCAATAATTAGTGAACAGCTCCTAAGTGGTGAGATCTATTTTTTCTGCACCTACCTGGGCTGAGAGGTTTTTATCTGCAGCGGGGGTGGTTGTTTCATATTTTATCCAAATGCACATTTGGATAATGTGCATTCCCATTAGCTGACAGAGTCTGTTGGTGTATTTACTGGCAAAGACACCCCTTTTGTTCCTAGGAGGACTGCTTGACCTGGCATTGCATGTGCATTTCTCTGTCTTTGTCCTTTGCACTCCAAGGGTGTGTGTTGTGCAGACGCTGCTGTGGTGCTGCAGCCCTGTTGGACACTCACTCCCTCCATGGGACCCCGGATCTGAGAAAGGGCTGACTTGGTCTTTTATCTTTTTTGTTGTTTTGGTTTGTTGTTTGGTTGTTTTTTTTTTTACTTTTCTATTTTAAATTTTCCTTCGCCTGCTGTGCGAGGCAACCTCGGTGCCTCCACGCCATGCTGGAGGGATGCAGCAGGCGGGTACCTTGGCAGCAGGCTGCCTGCCACACGGTCTGCAGGCAAGCAGGCAGGGAGAGCTGGGGAGCTGAAGAACCAGCATCCCAAGAACCCCCCATCCACAGCCATTAAGCTGGCTCATGGCTCTGCAGCCAGCCTGCCTCAGCTGCTGTCTATTTTACTAGAAAATGTCAAGCTTTGACTCAGAGCTGGATGCTGTGGAGATGAGCTTTCCACGCATCCAGCTGGTCCCAGGCTTCTGTCCCCATGCCAAATGTGCAAGGCTGCTTCAGCCTGTGCTGGCAAGGCACTTCTCTGGGGCAACATTATCCGGTGCTCTCCCTGCCTGCTTCCCCATATGTCTGCAGCCGTGGTGGGGTAACAGCCTTGTGTGTGGACCCCTGTGTTGGACAGTCAGCACCCCAACAAGGTGTTCATCGTCCTTGGAAACCACTATCCTGCCTTCCTGCTGGGTGGGAACCTACACCACCTTCAGTAGCAAAGACAGAGACACTTAATTTTGACAGTAAGTTTGACAGTAAGAGGAGGGGCACAGTGTGGCCTCTTTTCAGCAGCTTGCTGTCCTTTGCCCCTTGTGCACACCACAGATCTGCTTTAAAATGCAGCTGGGACAGACACTGATGTTCCAGCCTGCAGCAATGCGATTCTGCAGACTCCAAGTGCCTTGCTTCCTAGGTAAGCCTTCCAGAACACTCTACTTTTTCTCTAAGTATTTCTTATTCTGTGGGTGAAATTGTGCCTTTAATTTGTCTGCCAGTGGGTCTTGCTGCCCTGCAGGAGACCAGCATGGTGGTGCACGGCCGTGCACTGCTGTCCTTGGACCCACTTGTCATGACATGTTCAGACAAGGGTCAAGACCACAGCCTCTCTCTGCCACCTCTGCTGCCTTGGGGTGCAGGTACACCTCCAAAGTTTCTTCAAGAAGGGATATGCGATGCTTTGAGCACTTGCACTGTTGTTATGCTCAGCAGAAGAGTGAAGCTGACATTTATCTTCCATTTCCTTTCATGTGTAGGGGAGGCAGCTAGCTACCCCTTGGGTTAGTGCATATTAAATACTCCTTTGGGGAGCACTGGAACTGGGTATGTTCCTGCATCTCTGCCATGCAGGACACCTGCTTTGTTCCTTGGTATGTGTTCTGAGTCCTTGGCTCCCTCCATTTTGGCTAAACCAGTGTGCCTCTAGCTTTGACTTTTGATACTATGTTTAGGACTTCAGAGCTGATCATGTGGCTTCATCAGATGTTTATGAGTGGGGAGGTTGCTTGACATTTTATTCTGGACAAAGAAGGTTGCTTGTCTTTAGAATGGCCTTAGGTTCTGGTCTCATCTCTGGTGATGTAGCAGCAAGTATCGTCCCCATCTCTGCCGGAGATGCTTCAGACAAACCTTGTAGACATCAGAGCTGTGGCAGCTATGATGAACATGCAGAAGAGTGAAAAAGCTTTGCCTAGACTCACCTACTGAAGTTCTCATCCAGTTCATCTGATCTGCTTTTGGCTTCCTTACATCTCCTCTGTCTGGTTTTTGCACTGGTGCTTTGTCCTGGGGGTTGTTACTGCAGGTGAATCTGTGGGAGATTAAATGGCAGGTAGGTAGCTCTGGTGAGCCCCTCCCGGGCAATGCTTATTTCCAGTGCACTGTCATGCACCATCATTACTGTGCCTTTCCCTGATATGTAGCTCCATATCCCCTTCACTGCAGTTTTAGTTCCATCTTATCACCTCAGTTTTGTTGACTCATGACACTGAAATAAGTGGAGGCCATTGTGCAGCAGGACAACTATGACGTATTTGCCACTACAGAAACATGGTGGGATGACTGTCATGACTGGAATGCTGTGATGAATGGATATAAGCTCTTCAGAAGGGATAGACAAGGAAGGAGAGACAGGGCTGTGGCCCTGTATGTTAGGGAGTGTTTTGAGTGTATAGAACTCGATTACAATGATGATAAAGTCGAGCGTTTATGGGTAAGGATGAAAAGGAAGGCAAATAAAGGAGATATTGTGCTGGGAGTCTGTTATAGACCACCCAATCAAGACGAGCAGGCAGATTAAATGTTTTATAAATGGCTTGCTGAAGTCTTGCAACTGCCAGCCCTGGTTCTAGTGGGTGACTTCAACCTACCAAACATCTGCTGGAATATAACACAGCAGAGAGTAGAGAGGCTAGGAGGTTGCTTGAGAATATAGAAGATAACTTCCTAACTCAACTAGTGGATGAGCCTACCAGTGAGGGAGCCTCACTCGACCTCCTGTTAACAAATAGAGAAGGACTAGTGGGAGACGTGGTGGTCGGAGACCGTCTTGGGCTTAGTGATCATGAGTTGGTTAAGTTTTCAATTGTTAGTGATATGAAGAGGGTAGTTAGCAGAGCCTCCACCTTGGATTTCCGAAGGGCAGACTGTGGACTTTTCAGAACACTAGTTGAGAAAGTCCAATTGGAGACAGCCCTGAAGGGCAAAGGGGTACAGGAAGCCTGGGCAATCTTTAAGAAGGAAATCTTAAAGGCCCAGGAGAAGTCTATCCCCATGCGTTGTAAGGCTAAAAGGCAGGCAAAATGGCTAGCCTGGTTGAACAGGGAGATTTTGGTGGGACTTAGGAAGAAAAGGAGGGTTTACCACCTTTGGAAGAAGGGCCAGGCATCTTGGGAGGAGTAGAAAGATCTTATCAGATTATACAGAGAGGGAATTAGGAAGGTAAAAGCCCAGATGGAACTCAACTTGGCCAAAGACATAAAGGACAATAGAAAAAGTTTCTACATGAACAATAAAAAGAGAACGAGGGAGAATCTCGTAACACAGAAGTTACCGTGCCCTTGTACTCAGCTCTTGTGAGGCCTCATCTTGAGTACTGTGCTCAGTTCTGGGCCCCTCGTTGCAGGGAAGACTGAGGTGCTGGAACGTGTCCAGAGGAGCTACCAAGCTCATGAGGGGCTTAGAGAACAAGTTGTATGAGGAGAGGCTGAGGGAGCTGGGCATGTTTAGTTTGGAGAAGAGGAGGCTGAGGGGGGACTTCATTGCCCTCTACAACTACCTGAAAGGAGATTGTAGAGAGGTGGGTGTTGGCCTCTTCTCCTTGATTACTAATGACAGAACCAGGGGAAATGACCTGAAGTTGCAGCAGGGGAGGTTTAGATTAGATATTAGGAAGAAATTCTTTATGGATAGAGTGGTGAGGCACTGGAACAGCCTGCCTAGGGAGGTGGTTGAATCACCAACCCTGGAGGTATTTAAGAAGTGAGTTGACCAGGTGCTTCATGACATGCTTTAAGAGCAGGAATGTAGGGGACTGTTTTTGGTGTGGGCTTTTTTGTTTATTTGTTTGCTTTTTCTTTTAATGGTTGGGTATTTTGGCGTTCTTTGTTCTTGTAGGTATGGTTGGACACGGTGACCTAGGAGAACCCTTCCAACCATGATTATTCTGTGATTCTGTGATTCTCTCATGGAAACTAGCAGTGCCCACAGCTTTCTGACTGTAGTGAGCTTTCATTCATATTATTGTGTTTCTTTCTTCTCCATAACATTTTTTTCTCTTACATATTCCAGCAAACATGCCAATAAATTATTTAGTTCTTCCTTATTAGTGACAATTAGAACTCCCTTGTGCCAAATGAATGAAGCACTGCAGTGAACAACCTTCTCAGGGATACGTTAATAAAGCCATGATGCACACGCTTGTCTTCTTGCAGTGAAGTTTAATGTCTTCTTGCATATGAATAGTCCCATACTCCAGATACAAAAATATGAGTGCCCCAAATCTGCCTGTATCTCTCGATGACCTTGCACAGACATACATGTGCTGTCTTGTGTTTCGATGTAGCCAAACTTATTGGAAATGTGCTTCTGCCCTCTGGATAAATGGAGGAGTGTAGGATCCCTTGCAGTGATTCAGCCATGGTTTTCTTCCAGCACTGTATTCACTCACACATTGCTTTTTAATATTGTAAAGGTTACTGTGGTTCATTTTTTTTCATCTCTCTAAGCAAGTAGAAGGGAGCTTCCGATCAGCTGTTTGGCAGATGTTAACCAGAATCAGAGGTCCCAGCTCAAGCAGCCACAGAAGGAAAATTCAATGAACAAGAAATCAATATCAATAGCTGTGAGACACAGCAATGCACAGACCTGTTTGAACCATTCAAAAAACTCACAAGAGAAAAGGTGACATTATCCGAGAGTAAAAGCAGTGATGTCTCATTCTTTAAGGGGTTTTGATTTCTTATGTTTGCTGTTGCAAACACTGATTTCTGCTTTTTACCTTTTTTTACAACTTTTTCCCCTTGCTGCTTCCTTATATTTTGCTGCTGTTTTGAAAAACTGCATTTAAGCTGAAGGGTTTTTTTCTGTATTTTTTTTCTCCCCATTTTTTTCCCTGTTAAGCCAGAGAATGACCAAGGTCGTAGAACTTCTCTAGAAAAGTTCACTCGCAGCATGGTAAGTTCCTTTTCTTTGCCCTCCTGCCTTTCCTCAGAACTTTTTTTTTTTTTTTGTTGGGGGGAATTGTGGATGCCTGACTTTTTATTTCATCCTTTATTTTTGCAGCTAGCATCTTTGCAGCTTCTCTTTTAATACTGTAGCTCATCTAAACAGTAGCTCTAAAGAAGGGGAGTGGTGGGGGCTGGAAAGCAGAATTCCATGATGCTCATTCTAGCTTATCATCACTGCAAAAGCAAATTGATTTTTGTCCAGTATTAAATGCAAGATTGTCTTTTTGCTGTGTTCCCACTACAGTGTTTGTTGTGGCTTTTACTCACACAATGAAGTAGAAGAGCATGGTTCTCATAGTGCCATCGCAGCAGTACCTGTGTGGTTACATAGTGCATGGTTAATGACACCCTATGTGTGTACACCCACAGTACTGCAGCCACAGTCCATCAGCACTGATGTGAATCGTGAGGGGCGATATCCTTCCACTCCTCCACGATGCCAGTACTGCAAAAAGGAGTTCAGCATCAGCAAGAAACACGATACTGTTAAATACTTTAGACAAGGCGACAGTTGGATCTGATGGGGAGTGGACAGGTGTCCTCTCCTCTCTTGTCCTTCACTAGTCTCCACCCTCCAGGTGGGGGAAGCTGGCCCTGCTGTGAAGATACACTACACCACAGGGCAGTGTTGGGCACTGGCTGGGACTGCTTTTCACCAGCTCCCAGGGCAGGAACCCGGAGCTTGGGCAAGACCCACTCATCCCACTTTGCTTTCAGGGATCTGTGTGTGCAGCAGATTTTCTAGAGAAAGGGAAGAGCAGGGAGAGGGGGCAGGACCAGCAGCAGATGCTAACTGCAAGGGGAGTGGAGGAGCAGGGATACTGGGCAGCACAGGGTGGGACAGGCTGTGTGTGTGGGGTGGCACAGAGCAAGCAGGAGGTGAGAGCTGGAGATGCAGTGACTGGGTGAATGGGGAATTGTGTTGCTCAGCATCAAGTGCACTGTGACGATTCATCATACGGCTTTGACGTCCTGCTGTGGTCTTCATGTATCCCCTGCCATTAGTTGTAGGGTGATACTGAGACAGCAGGGCAATTTATTCTCATGTAAGTTACTGTACAGGACAGTATCTCAAAGGAACTTCATAGACCTTGTTATGGCTTTATTACAGTTTTACAGTGAAGGCATTGGACTATGTGTATATACAGTACAAATGCTTGTATTTTTGTGTATGTATGTATGTATATTTATGTATGCACTATATACATACACATGGCATATAAATATAAAACATTTGTACACACAGATAGAAAAGAGGAAACCTCACAGGTAAGTGTGAGCCATCAAAGAGCAAAGAAGCCTAGAGGGGTTCTTTCTGATGCTGCTCTGCTACTGCACAAGCAAACCCAACTGTAACACACTGAGCTTTGTACTGTATCCACTGGCAAGCTTCCTGGGGAATGTAATTATATAGCTAATGCATATGCACACATTTAAAATATGTTGATACAAAATAGTGTGCCCATCTGCATATTTACTACTTTCTAAGAGTCTGCCAGAAATAGGAATAGGCAAGATTTTTTTTCTTTTAAATAATCTATGCAGAAATATTTACACTGAGTGGTAAATTCAGCTCCCAGATTTGCCAAATACACGGGAGACTAACTCACTTTACTAGACTGGATGGGTTTATGGTAACACAGCCAAGGATGGATTTTTCTCTTGCATTTGATTTGAAGGGTAAATTGACAAGCTCGGTTTAGGATAATAGAATTTTAATGTAAATACCTGTAAAGAAAATGGTTGTAGATTGGTCAGCACTTTAGTTCATTGTCGTCTTACTGGCTAGCATATTGTAAACATTTTCTTTCATCTTTATTAATACAAATATAAAATGTAACCTTCTGATGAATTAGGAGGAAGAACTAGGAAGGGTCTGAATTTTTTATACTTTGCATTATGGCAGTTTGTCACTACCATCAGATGAGGAGATAGTCACTACGTTGGCACATCATAACATCCTTAGAGGACAATATTGCCAAAGCAGTAACTTTATGGCATACTCAGAGGACTACATTAAGACAAAGTTAATTCTGCATGCTCTAGTTCTCCAAAATGCATTGCAGTTCCCCAGCTGTGTAGGAGGGGAGTGGTAGAGTTGTCCTCATTCCCAGAGCTCCACTGTGCTTTAGTGATTGCTCATTACAGGATCACATATCCAAGCTGACCCTGCACAGACATACTGAAGTTAAGCATATGCCTAAGGTTTGGCTGGAACACAGCCCCAGTGCTCAGCTTTCTTCATGGGGGAGCCCTAAGCCTATTTTGCAAACAGAATGATATGAGGTCACATTTCCAGTGAAGGATGGAAGAGGAACATCCAAAACAACCAGGGCTAGAAGTTGATTTGCCTTAAGGACCTATGACTGAGATTAAGAGGTAGCTCCCAGGCAGGCTGTACTATAAACTGCCAGTGGACCTGGGCTGCCTCTGGACTGTGCTGCTCTGGTTGGCACTGGGAGGGTGCAGTAGGCCCCCGACGAAGTTTTCAGATGTAGCTGTGGCATGTGACCCAGCATTTTGGGAAATGATTTAATTGCTCTCCTACAGTGTAGAAAGCTGTATAGCTTGGCTTTAGGAGTGCAGATGTGGAGCAAATGGAAGTCATCTTACTTGCAGGGCTCTTGGTCATCTCAGAGTCACAACCCAGGAGACAGAGATTAACCCCAGACCATCTGACATCCTTTAGAAAGACACCATGGAGCCCTGCTAGCCAGCCTTCAAGGACATCACTGGGGAATAAGAAAGAAAGGAGTTTGCAAATATTTTTTGTCATGACACTTTTACAAAACCCATTGTCGCGTCACAGATTCACAGATTCACAGATATCAGGGGTTGGAAGGGACCTAGAAGATCATCTAGTCCAACCCCCCTGCCTGAG
>JANHGL010022580.1:0-18952 GCA_024611195.1 Ceyx melanurus | reverse complement strand
CTCTCTACACTCACCCTTAACATACTGATAGACATTGATGAGGTCCCCCCTCAGTCTCCTCTTCTCCAGGCTAAAGAACCCCAGCTCTTTCAGCCTCTCCTCAGCAGGGAGATGCTCCATTCCCCTAATCATCTTGATGGCCCTGCACTGGACTCTCTCCAGTAAATCTCTGTCTTTTCTGAACTGGGATGTCTTCCTTGGCTTGGTACTTTTGACCAGGAGAAGGCAGCTCATGACTAATGAATGCACTGAATTTTTGCACCACATCTTTCTGGAAACCAGGTGCTATCTGGACACTGCCAGAAGAATTTTCACTGCAGTGGTGGCTCACCTTTTACTTTACCTACCTTTCAAAGTATCAGCTGATTTGTGCAGTGGCCAAGAAGGAGTTTGTGCCCACTGCTGGCCAGGTCCTCTTGCAGTGAAGGGCATAGTTTTCAGTGCCTCCCTGTCTGGGTTCCCTTTGGAGCAAGGGGACATCTGTCTGACCCAGCACCCAACGTGCCAGACATCCTCCACATCCTCAGTTTACCTGCCTGAAGTCTGCAGCTGTGGCATCAGTGTGTTTTGTAGCAGAACCTCACCATCAGCTGTGTTCTCCCAGGACTAAACACCACAGTCATCAATCATCTGGTGAACACCAAAGGGCCACATTGATAGAGCACCACAGGGCACACGTTGCCAGCACTGCTGGAGCAGATGGGTGGCAGATTTCTTTTCTCCCCTCTTATGTTTTGAAGAGTCCTTAGAGAATACTCGGGCAGCACAATTATAGTAGGATAGACATCAGGGTCCCTTACCCCTTTGGCCCTATGCTGGGCTCCTGTGCCATGAAATGGGAGATATAAAGCTGGACTAGCTCTCTCCACAGGGGCCCTGGGGAAGGGTTGATCTCGGGGAGTTGCAGGACTGACAGTCTGTTGCATCAGAGCACTTACTAATCCACCTCATTTAAAAAATGATGGCACTGTGCATGGTGGCAGGTTTATCTTACTACAGTTTTCCTTTTGAATATAGCAAGGATTGATGTTATGAAAGCAGAGTTAGCCTGTCTTCTCTCCCAAGTGAAGATAAATGGCATCATAAAACTCTGACATCATGTATCATATATGTTATAAATAATACCTGGTACTGAGGTAATAACTTAATTTTAAAGACACACACACACACGTGAAACCATATATCTACATCTCTCTCTTCTGTCATATTTGATCATCTTACTAATTAAAAGGAGCCCACTATACTATTTTTAACCTTGCAGTCTCAGCCTAGCTGTTTAAACCACTGTAGTTTCCCATCTGCTCTGGAAATGATTTAATAATCAGATAGACAGAAGCTTAGTTCTCATAAGCTGAGAAGATCCTTCAGGGCCAAGAGTAGGAGGAAAATTTATGTTAATGAGCACGTTTAGAGAACCCACTGCTGCTTTGGTTTTGCAAAAGGAAGCCACCAAGTCTCTGCCTAACTTGTGCTGGTGGCCATTTATGTTTAATAAAGGGGAAAACAGAAAGAGGTTCCTTTGTTGCATCTTGAGCGTTCTCTTTAAAAGCAGCAGTGGTTACTCTAGCACTAACAGGGATTAAACCAAACTCAGCAGATAACTCAGGTAAGACTGGGCCATGATACTCAGAATTGAATTTAAGCTTTTCTGAAATTCCTATATTCCAAGGAAGGAGTTTCTCCTGTAAGAAAACTGATGTTAAAGTTTCTGACTCAGTATCAAGGTGGTGACTCAATGCTGAGAAAATCTCTTCCTAGCTGACATTTCTTGAACAAAAGGCTTGCACACACATACAGCTTTTGAGAGGATCAGGGTTCTCAATCCTTGTGCTTTAAAGGACAAGAGAGTGGTCAGCCCAGTGACATATTGCTTATTCAGAATTTTTAGAACTTGTTTGAAATGACTGATGTGGCACATTGTTAGTCGTTATCTTCTTGGACTGAAAAAACTCTTTGCCTGAAGAAGGGAAAGAGGCTCCTGTGTATCTCTTCCACTGTCTGAGGACGGAGAGTTGTACAATCTGGGAGAAGCAGGAGGTGCTTGCTGGCCAGAACTCTGTGAAACTCGGCCCAAGCAATAGCAGGACCTGGCAGCTCCAAGTAAAACCATCAGCCTCAGCCAGAGAGTGCTGCATAGGACTAGGGGGTGAAGATGCAAATGCCAGACTTCTGGCTGGAGTTTGTGGGAAATTCCTTTCCCTGTGTTTTTTCCCTGCCTCCTTGCTCAAGCCATAGTAGTCCACCGCAGCATATGCAGAGGTGTGATGTGCACAGACCTGCAGCTGCTGCTGACAGCCGACCCTTGCATGTGCTCAGCTACAGTCAGCTACAGGGTGCACTGTGTCCTTCAGTGTTACACTCCATACTGTTAAGTTCCAGAGGAAATGTGAGTATGTAGTAAGACTAAAACCTTGGGAGATTAATTTTAAAGTTAGCATAGCCATCAGGTACAGAAAAGAGATGTGATGTGAAAGGTACCAAGGAGTCTGGTATGAGGAAGAAGGGAGCTTTTCCAAGTGGTAATTCAACTCAGTGCAGAAAGACAATAAGGTGAAGGAAGAGGCGGCCTGTGTTCAAGCTGCTTGGGAAGTAGACTGTAGATTACAAGAATGAAAGTTTTCTAATGAGCTTTCTTTAAAGAGTCCTGGGTATTATGGATTGAACATTTTGTATGAGACAGCAAGTCAATGAAGCCTGAAGATTGTCTTAGTTCCCAGGCATAGACTTGACAGACTGACCCAGCTTCATTAACCACAGGAGACAGACCTGCAGCAGGCAGAAGGCAGGAGCAGGTAAGCAGGAGCTGCTGTTGTCCTTGAGTTAGCAGCAGCATGGTAACTTCGTATTCTCATCCACAGGCAAAGTCTCACATCCGTAAGTGGAGCCAGTGTCCCACTATGCTTTTTCATGCAAGGATGACTTTTTGAGCATCAAGAATAGGACTGGAGATCTTGTATTTTATATAGTTGTCCTTCTCAGGGGCCAGGATGCTTTCTGCCTGGAGCCTAAAATATCCTCCCCATCCTTACAGTGGTGCAAACTGCATTTTCATGGTAGCATTTCCTCTGCTTTAGATTGCTGGTATCTTTTGGCTGTTTCATATTGAACTACCCTTCTCTCAGGAACATACATGCATCCCAGTTCAGTATCCAGTGAAACCCAAAGTCCCACACTTGGTTTCTGTTCCCTGTATATTGGTTATTTTCCATTTCCATTTCTGTGAAAGCCTTTGTGTCTAACCGACCTGCCTGGCTGTCCCTTCCTAGATGCCTTCAGCAGTTTTCTCTTCCAGCTCCCTGTTTTTCCCCTTGTTATTCCCAGTGCTGGATTCCCATCTTCCTGATACTAAGCTTCATCCCTTGGCCATTGCTACTAACTTGTGATTATTTTTATGTCCTCTCAATTTGTCTGCTGTTGGATCAGAGTCCAAGTTGCACTCTAATTGTATTGGTCCTCTTTATGAGTGTGGTGTCACATTAATGAAATGTGTTGATGGGATCTTATCTTTCTCAGGTAAACTTTGTGATGTTTTGCACAACTGTGTGTCACTGTGATGTATTACAAATATTAACCCCAAACATAGTGACGAAGGCAGAAGGCTGGAGGAAGAATTGCTGCCTGATATCAGGGTTTTCTTTTTTATCTGGTTCCTTGATAATCTCATAGAACTCTCATATACTTACCAGCTTTCTAAGTTTTTCAGTTTCCCATAAATAACTAACAGTGTTTGAAGGCATGGAAAATATACTTTGCATGCAATATGATAATAAAATAATAAATACAAAGGTTTAAGCCATTATGGGTGATACACTGAGATGCTGGTGAAGTGTGTATCAGAACAGACAGAGGGGAAGGATAATAGGAATGGATGCTGAAGTTTCTTAGATTTGACACCAAGAAGGGATATCTGGGAAAATTATTATTTTGATATTTGGAAAGTATTTTACTTTATTAAAACAAACAAACAAACAAACACGCAAAAAAAACCCACAAAAACAAAACCAAAATCTAAAACAAAAACCAGGTACTTGCTCCACTACTCCCAGTGAGGACCAAATCCTCATTTTTACTGGGAAAAGGTACTTGCATTACATTGGTGATGGAAAGCATCAGAATGTACCTGGAACATGAGGGGATCCAGTTAACATTTGCAGCCTATTGTCTGGTTGTTCTTTTACATGCAGTAGCTAGTCAGTGTGGGTACCTAATGCTGCAGAGGGCTGGGTGCCTGTATTGCCTGGCTGCTGCATGCCTGAATACGCCACATCCAGTCCTGCTATGGGCGTAGTACTTTACCTGGAAAAGCACTGTGCTGTGGAGGCTTCACGCTCATCAGTGTGGTAAGCAGGGGGTTGCATGTGTGCTGCGTGGCCTGTTCTGTACGCAGGGGCTGAGTGCAAGGGGTAAGTATTCATCCTTTCTGGTGGGTAGGTGCTGCTTCCCTTCCTACAAATGCAGCTGCACAGTGCTGCCGGCGCAGAGCTGCAGCTGCCCCTTCGCCCCCACGTTCACTGCTTCCAGTGCTGGGTGACTTCTCTCTGGGTCTAGGATTTGTGAAGTGCTGTGGGATCACTCTGGATGAAAGGCACTCTGTGGAGCTTGGGGTATGATTAGTATTCATTTACTGCCTTTTATTCCAGCCACATACAAACTCTGGGAGATAAAAGTCGGTACCTTCCCGCTGAAAACGGGTCCAGCTGCTAGCTGCAGATACCCAACTTTTGCAGGGAGTGTTTTGTGGGGAGGTCAGGCTTTGACCCTGCTGTGATTTCAACCAAGCTTATACTCTAGAGGGGGGTTGATATTTCACTGGTGTTTCTGTTTTCCTGTGACTGTGCAAGGTATTTACATGTCTGGTTCCCAGTCCCACTGAAGGCAGTTAAACAGCCTGAGTCCACTGCCAACAAAGGAGAGAACAAAGTCATTCCCTGCCCAAGAGCTAGGCCAGCAACAAGCAAATAAGGATGTTTTCTGGGGTGGCTGGAAAAAAACACTCTGCTATACCACTGTATTCTGGCTGCAGTGATCCACCTGCACCTCCATCCTCCCATCTTTTGTCAGAGGGAGGGGCAGACCACGGGCATACTCCATAGCCCGGGGCTGCCCACCTGACAGGGCTGTGCTTGAAGTGTCCTTCTTCAGTGTAATAAGTTTGAGCCACCCATCACTGCTTCAACTAACAACAGAACTGGCTCAAACACATTCTCAACCACAGGGAGCCCAGGCTGCTCCACAGCAGAAGAGGGTCTTCCTCCTGGTGCTGGTGGGATGGTAGAGGAGAGAGCTAATGGTTACAAAGCTGGAGTGGGTGGACTACAGGGCTTGTGTCTGCTCCTAGTTTGTGCCGTATGCAGTGATGTGCTGTTTTTTCTCAAATCAAAGTGTAGGGCCTCATTTAGGAAGTGTAGGAGATCCTCACAAAATGAAATGGGTATGGACAACACCGATTTTAATTGGACTGCAGCTCTAATCTGTTCCCATAGTGGCAAGGTGGAAGAGAAAAAAAGACTATCAAATGTAGGAGGAACCTAAGGCATGGTTGCACAGCTTCACTGCTCGAGTGATTTGTCAGTCAAGCCGTACAGGTGGAGAGAGGCCCACTCTGCAGCAGTCTGGAGGTAAATGGTGAGACTGTGCTGGTGAGAATGAGTGAGCACACTGCACACTGGGAGCAGCCGCTCCCCTACTTTCCTTCTACGGGCACTCTGCAGCTTCTGTCTTCAGTCTATGTCAGTGTGTAATTGGTGATATGGTCCACCACATCTAGTGTGCTAAATTCTGTTTTATTTTTTTTTCACAGTTTACATATCTGTGTTTATTTGTGTTGGACTAAGTTATTTTCTTTTGTTTTAACTCTGTTTCATATTTAACATCATTAGTTTATGTTACTTTATCTTATGTTTGCAATGTATCTTTTAATGAAAAAAATCTAATAAAAAAATTTTTTTTCAATGACACAAAAATAAATTTTTCCCAAGATCTTCAGTATAATATGACATTGAAAACCAAACAGTATTGTCAAGACTAAGGCCCTGAAAGCCTCTTTCTTCAGCAGTAAAGTTTGGTAACAGGTTGTTGTCTGCCCACTACCAAAGCTCTCATAGTACATTAGGTAGAATGGAGGAAGTCTGAGCAGTGCCTGTCACCACACAAAAAACCTTCAGGATGGATGCAGTGTCTGAATTTCCTTTGGAGATGCAGACACACCCCAGTCCTCTGCTAGGGGTCTTACAGAGGGATGGGACAATACCACTGTGCAGTAGAGGGCTTCTCCTCTAGAAAGGTGATGCTTCTGGCTGGAACAGGTTGGGCAACAGGAGGGGAAAAGGACATCCCTGAGTGGAAAATGAGGTAGAAAGCAAGTAGTGGAGTCAGCTAAAACAGACAAAGTCCTAAACTGATGGGTGGAGAGCGTGGAGGTGAACAGTCAGCATGAAAGCACGACCATCTGTATTGACGTGCACAAAGGCGAGTCTGTGCTGCCACACCAGGAGCTCCCCACCTGCTTCCTCTCCCTCTCACTGCAGCCACAAAGCTCCCCGAGGGAGAAACCCTGTCTGGATGTTCAGGTAGGTTGTTCATGGCATGCATAGGAGTGCTGGCTCGTGCATGCTGCTGGTGGTGAATGTCTGCATGCTAGATACATGAACTGCACTCTGATGGGCAGAGAATGCTGATGCTGTGTGACACCCCAGATATTGGACAAAACTAAAATTTCTTTTTAAAATTATTTTTAAAAGACAGCCTTTGCTTTCTCTCCCAGCTGTGCAAAATACTGGTCTTGGTAGATAAAGCAAAACCAAGATGGAAACTCTGGTGGCTCGTACAGGAGGTTTGAAAGATAGATTGTCTCCTTTTTTTTGTAAAATCCCAAACATTTATTTTTTCCCCGCTTACTTGGCTCCTTGCCTATGTTAAATTGCTGAATTCTGCTTCATTAAAATAATTGCTAATTTCATTTTATAATGTAGTTTTGTAGCTGCTCAGCAAAGGATCAGCCATCAATGATACTAAGCATCTTCCATGACTTACAGGTTAATCTTCACTGGGCCTTAGTGAGAACCCTGATGGGCTGCAAGTGCCAAGATCTGGTTCTCTGCCTGACAGGTAGCCAAGCAGTAGGATGGACCACATACTTGGAAGTCAGATTCTGGGGGGCAGTTTCATAAGGTTTATTAAGAATTCCCTGATGTTTTCCTGAGGTTAGTCCAAAATCAAGTTTTACTCTGACTCCTGTCACACCAGCGTTCAGGGGTAAAAAAAAAATAAAATAATTAATTTAGCTGCATAGAGACAACCAGACATTACTTGTACCAAGACACAGTAAAGCAGCACGTGATCCTTGCCTAAAAACTGTGTTGCAGCTCAGCTGCTTGCAGGGAATGAGAGGAAAGGAAGCCTTCCTGCATCCAACAAGACACACAACATATGCCCTACAACATATGCCCTACTGCTTGTGCTATGCTGTTTGAGCGACAACAGTCTGGGTTTTTGTCATAACCCTAATTAGTACTGACAAATATTTTGCTACTGGAGGACTGAAGATTTCTTTATAAGCTTTAGACCCAGTGTAAAAAGTTTACTCCTTACATCTACTCTAATCTTGCCTTAAGTCATTTAGCATGTGCATACAACAGAGTGAAAGAAGCACTCTAGTGTGCTGAGCTTGAAATCCCCTGCCACCACAGCTTAGATGAAATTTATCCTGGAAATAAGGCAGGAGTTGTTGACATTTTCTTTCAGCAGGGGAAAGGAGAGATAGAAATGTGGGTGCAGCCACTGATCTCATGCTAAACAAAGACATGTGGAAAAGAAAAACATTTATTTCACTTGAACCTTTTTGAAGAGACTAGGTGTTCTTTGTGCCAAACCTGCACATCACAATAATCTGAAAATACCTTACTCTGTCACAGAATTCTGGCTAAGCGTCAAATGAGACCTAACATGACTTCTTGGGCCTGAACAATTTTGGCCTATATTGCACCCAACTATGACCTCATTTAGCCACGTCCAGCTTCTCAGTGCAGCCTTTCACTTGACTGACTCTGGCCTTATGCCTCAGGGAAGGGTCACAGGATCACAAAAATAAAAGGGTTCATCTCACCTCAGCTGTCTCGAGAAGGACATAGACCACCCTCACCCGCTCACATTGGTGCCTTTTGGGGGCACAGGAAAGCAATAATGCTAAGGCACTGATGGAATCATAGAAACATTTGAGCTTTGGAAGCCAACGTAGAAGCATTTCGGTTGTAAAAGATGTCAGGTTGGAAAGGATCTTTAAGATCATCAAAACCAACTGTTGTGGGGCTAGCACTGCCAAGGCAACTACTAAACCACATCACTAAGCACCACTCTCCACATATTTTCATTATCTTCAGGGACTGTCATGGATGGCCTCCTGGTGAGGCAGGGATGGTGGATTTGGATGGACATGCTGTGGGTGCTAGTGTGAGTACTGGCTGGCCAGGGAATGAGTTGCTGTGCCATCCTGAGGGAGTTACTGTTTGTGCTTTGGCTTTCATCAGTCAGCTAGAGCAAACCTTCTGTGTCTCCTGCTGCACTTTGTGCCTAAGAAGCCCAGGAGTACTAAACCTGAAACGGAGATGCCATGGATCAGCCCTTCAACTGGTGTAAATTGACAGCAGCTCTGAGAAAGCAACTGAATTGTGTTGATTTACCTCAGCAAGTGGATTCTGTTGAGCATTTCCACCTATGACACAATGTTTTGCTCTCTTGTTCATTCCAGTAACAGATACCAGTTTGCCTCACAAAATTCAGTCTTTTCCTGATCCTCTTTATTTTTATTCTAATGAGGATGCCTAAGATGAGAGAATCCCAAAACAAATGCCAGCATCCCACCCACCTCCAGCCTGCAGATACTCGTATCGCTCAGCCCCACATTGTGAGGTTGACACTCGTCTCTGCACTGGATTGGAACAAAATCCCCTCTGTCAGTATGCCTGTACTTGGAGGCCACTTCAGTACCAAACTGAATGTTACAGTTACTTACACGCCAGTGCTCTTGCATGTAGCCAAAAAATTCACAGCATTAATCTCTCTGTGCAATTCCAGGGATCCTTTGGCCATCTGTCTTATCACAGAGGTGGACACAACAGCTGAGCAGACACCATCGCTGCCTGCTTCTTGCTGTCTTAAAACAGAGCTGCTCACATCCATCTGTTTGCATGTCCCTGCGCACAAGGCTGTTCAGCACCTCATGCTCCCCTGGCACAATTACCCCCCCCAGACAGGCAGTTACCCCCGCTCCAGACAGCCGGTTACCCTCCCAGACAGCTGGGCTCTGTGCAAGCAGGAGCTTTGTGCAGAGGCGGTGCTTGAACTGTGTTCTAAGGCTAACACCTTTCCCACAAGATGGGAGAGCTGCAGATGGAGCCCACTGCCTTTGACCATCATAGGGAGCACTTGCTATTGGGAAACACACGAGCAAGGTTTTGCTCTGTGCAAACCACAGCTCTCACCACAGCTCTCAGCTCCATTTCCAACCCACCACCTTCTTCAGGGAAGCCTTTCTGTCAGCTGCTCCCTCCCCTCAGCCCACTTTGAACACATGCATGTTGAAATCGGAGCTGGATGTGTAACAACGTTTGCTCCTCACCCCCGCTGGACCCTGATACAGGGAGCTGGCATACCCCCAAGCTGCCTGGCTGTGAGAAGATAACAAAAGGAACTGCCGGTCACAGATTAGTTAGAGCCTGACTGAGTAGTCATTATTCAAACCCAAGGCTTATTTAGTTTTAATTTTTCTAAGGAAGTATCCAAATATAGGTGAAAACTAACATTTTTTTTTAAGATGACCAATGTAATCCAGAAATTAATATCCATATCTTTACCTTTTTCTTCCTATAAATGGGATTCAGGAACTGATAATTCCTTAGCACTCTCTCTGTTGACAGCAAAATAACAGCCATGGTTGCAGCCCCCAAAGCACTGTCATGTTGCACCACAGAAGACTTGGCCACTTCCTGGGGTAGCACTGGGACAAGCTTCCTAGAAATGCATTTAATAATAATAATATGGAATTTGATGTATAATGAAAGAAAACACACATGCCTTAAATGGCAGCAGTGCTGGCATATCTGCTGAGCTCTGGCAAGGAGCTGGTCCTTCCCAAGCCATGCCCTGAGTGCAAGCTCCGTTGTAGAGATAGAGGAGCCCCAGAGCCATGACTGTGGTGCTCTCGTCCTGGGCAGGACTCTCCAACTGACAACAGCCTTTTCAGCAGCCAACTGCTGATGTACAGAAAGTGGCCAGATCAGGCCGTATGTGCTTGTGCAGATGAACAAGTTATTTGGTAAAAAGCACACATCTAAGTAATGAAATGAGGCTTCTGTAGGGAACTGTTACGTTCTCCCGGAACAGTCCTAAATGGGAAGCGATTAGAAATCAAAGGGAGGGGGAGTGTTCCTTTGTCCTTTAAGTGTTAACTTCTTAAACAAGGCTTATTTCAAATGACCTACTAAATCTTACATTTAAAATTTTCCTACATTTTGCACATATTCTTTTTTACTGTTTAATTTTTTTCTCTTGCTCTTTTTGTGACTCTCTTTAAAACAGCAATTAAGAAGACTAAATATAGTAACTTAGAGGTGGTTGTTGAAGAGCTGCTAGGTATTCCACGGCTCTCTGGTATTCCCTGGGTGTTTATTTCAACCAAGACTATACAATTGTCTTTTATGAAAAACATCATTTTTCAAGAGGAAGCTCACCAAAGAAACACAGCAACTGGTGAAACATTTTCTTGCTGTTACACTGGTAATTGCAAAGCCATCAGTATCCCCTGTGAGTAGATACCTTTCCCACTGTCTTCAGAGAAGACCAGATGTAGGTGCTCCCTTGCTCTTGAAAGCAGGGGCTGCATGGCCTAAGCCAGAAAAGGGATTCAGACATGAGGATGACCTTGTTCCTGGTCCTTGGTCTCACCAGTAAAGTGGGGAAGCTCATGTGGATGTTAGGAGTGCATGAGTAAGGCTGCCATGGCCATGCCCCCACATGGTGGTTTGGAGGGGACCATGATAAAAGCAGCAACCAAAGAGACAAGAGACGCAAGGAGTGGGCAAAGTAGGGTGGTGGCAACAGGCTAAGATATTACTGAAACCGCTTTTTCCCTAGCTCTGTTTCTGAGGTGATACTGATTAACAAGCTGTTGGAGGGACATCCCAGCTTTTACTGCAGACTGGGTTCTGCAGCCCTTTCTGACCTGGGGTAGAGGTCTGCATAGGAGCTAAGGTCTGGCACCAGCGCGACAATGCTGGGCAGGACTAGTAGCAGTGAGCATAGGACAGGGCTTTTCTTTCACCAGTTCCCATGTAACTGAGAAGGGAAACCTCTTCACAAGAGAGTGTCCTGGGGAACAGATTTGAGCAATAGCCATCTGCTCTAATCACTGGCTGCAACCTTTATTTGCCAAACCACCTGTCTGAGGAAACTGAGGGCATGTTCACCCCACCACCTGCTTCCCTATCAGGAGGGCCAGAGTGGGCAGCCCTGTGTCCTTCTCTAGGGGAAGAAGGTCCCTCCACTCCTCACTCACAGCCAAACCATCCCACTACATCAGTCACACCTGTGGGTCTCTTCTGTTGTCTGTCCCTCCCTCCAGGGAAAGTCTCTGGCCAGCAAGCGCCTCACGGGCCTGATGCAATCCTCCTGACAACTTCAGCCAACTGACCTGTGGGAGAGACACCTGGGACTGCTGCTGGAGATGAGGCATTTTGAGGAGAGTGGGTCCCTGCGGGGGAGAGAGCTCGAGTGAGAGCCAAGTTCCAGGGGAGTGCCTCTCTTCACATTTTACAGTGACACTTTCCTACCTGCACAGCTCTGTAAGGACACGGAGCCCTGTGCAGGTACTTTGTTTCCACCCAAGGTTTGGAGGAACATGCTTCACCATATGCAGAAGGTCAACAAGACAAGGGCTTGCCGCCTCATTGTTTAAGGAAACAAACCCAACCACAACCTGGAGAAAGAAGAGCTGAGAGAGACTGGTATTTTCCCTTCATCTCTCCCTGGAACAAACTGGAATAGATGGTGCCACAATCTCTCTTGCGCCTCTTCTTGTGGCCATCTGGATCCAATAAAATACCTGCTGGAAGCTGCTTCTCCTTCTCACAAAATTTCAAATGCATTTCTCCTGCGGATTCAGTGACTTTTTTTTTTTTTCTTTCCTATGTCTCTCCTCCTTTAAAATGATGAAAAAAGTGAAAGGCATTATTTAAGTTCATGACTCACGTTCCTTCCAATAGCATGTAGCATGTCCAGAGATGATGGCAAGATCCTCAGCTGAAGTCAGGAGGGTGTGAGTGGTTTTCATCACCTGAGGATCTGCCCCACTGAGTCAGATGCTGATCCTGGTGCAGAATCGCTCTGCATGTGCGTGTAGTACAAATGTGATCAGACTCTGCCTAACGCTCAGAAAGTCATGGTTTAGATGTATGATGCACACACAAACACAGACACACACAAGTGTGGTATTTAAAAGTGAGTTGTTTATATTGTGTTTGGTTTTCTATTTTCTAAGGTTTTGCAGACTTATTCAGTGATGGATGTTCAAGCTTTACTCCAAGTAGCTAGAGTTGGACCACGACTCCAATCACAGAGGGACAAAATCTGCTCACGCGTATTCGGGGAAGGGCAACTCTGCTGTGGGCAGGTGTCAGAATTCAGTCTGCACTGAGGAGGGAATTGATGGAAATCGGACCAACAGAAGCTGGGTATGAATGAGCAGGGCGCTGGACGTCAGGTAGCCCTTCCCACACAGCAGCACACCCAGCTGTGATATATAACTGCTCAGACAACTAACGCCGCTGAGAAGCATTGTTGTAAGAGTGAAATTGTACCACTGAAGGAAATTAGCTTCCACTAAAACTCATCTGACCTGCAGCCTGTGAAAACAACTGCAAGAGATGATGCAGTAGCTTGTTTCAAACTGGAATATTGTTAGGATAAGGACAGACCTGAAGTGACTTTAATTTAAAAACCCACATACACTAGCTGCAGATAGGAAAATAGACTACATTCATATACAATATATCACCTATATATGAAAATCTCAAGACTCAGTTGACTCCTGTATTTTGCAAGTGGTTCAAGATCTGAAGCTTATGTGAAAATAGACATTTCTTGGTCTTCTTCACTGATGCTAAGGCAAACTGGCTTTTTGTGCAGGTGGTAGAAATTGGCTACAAGTCTGCATTCCTATCTAGGGAAAACCATTTAGCTAAGTAGACAGCTGGCTGTCGACAATATTAACTTCTGAGGCAAATAACTATTCTAATATCTAAGATCTATGTATGCACAAAATCAGTCCAGCATAGTCTCTGCCAGAAGAAGGACCTTCCCTTGTTACACATCTTTTCTCATTTTTTATACGTCCTTTTTTTTTTTTCTCAGAAAACTAATACTGATTTTGCCTAAGGTCCATTGGACCCTATACACCCGCATGAATGTACAGCAGAATATAAAGTATGATATTATTTCTTTACACACAGACCTATTCCCATAAACAGCCTGCTGTGTGAGGTCTTCAGACCAGACTAATTGTACACATTCAAGACACACACGTGAGTTCCAGGACTGCAGAGCCATAATGGATGTGCCTGTACATGCATGTGGTGTCCTGCCTCTGAAAGGGACATTTGTTCCCCTCCAAACTGTCACTTAGCTGTCCATGCAGGACCCATTTGTCCTCTGTTGTCCACCCAGCCAATGGATCTCCTTGAGTAATATGGGATCTTTGTGTAACAGGACTGGTTTTCCATTCAAGCACATTAATATGTGTCCTATTGCATCATCTCTAGGAAAATGCAAAGTCTGGCTCTTCTCAGAGTCTTGTTGAAGTTGTTTTTACCTGTGTTGAACCCACCATTGCCATGTGTCACTGAAGGTCTGTAAACCAACAGCTGCTCACACCCCAAGCTACTCTACAGCCAGGGATGCCCAGCCCCTAGGCTGTGGCAATTGCCATGCGACACCTGTCCTGTGAAACCCTGAACTGGTCTACAGAGCATTCCTGAGTGGGATGTATTCATAAAGCAGGAAAGCTGGTGTGGAGCAAGGAGCAAGAGATGGCAAAGTGTTATCAGAGGATCTCTGCACTGAATTCCTGACACTGAACAGGTCTTCTCCTGCGGGAAGGATGAGGTAGCTCCATGGAGGTACTCAGTGTACTGCAGCATGTGGGCAGGACTGGAGGATGGTGTCAGGTACATAAGCCTGGCAGGTACATGAAGTTGGCAGGTACATGGGATAGGCAGAATTTGGGTTCTGGTCTATGCAGGGAGCAGCCATGCCAGGCATTAACTTGGATATGTTCCGCTGCCCTGGGTGAAACACCTTGCTCCTGCTCTGTCTTTCCTGCCCATCCCCATGGGATGGCTGTGTTGGCTGCCACAATGTTTTACCTGTGGGGAATATGCTGTGTTTGAACAGTTGAGTGCATGGAAAGAATTTTTACAGCCACAGAAAGCATGCATATGGGCGTACATCAGGGGGCCTGGACGCTGAACAGGTTGCCATTTAAATGCACACTCGTGCAAGCTAATCTGCTCAGTAATGGCTAGCTGAGCGGACAGACTACACTGGGAGAGAAGGTGGCTCTGCTCCTCACTTCCTGACTTAATTTCTCTACAACAAACACGAGAGTAGACAAGGCCTCCTCCTGGAAACACGTATAAACTGATCTTCACATGTCTTTTACTTCACATATGAAGATATTAACATGCAACTACTTCCACATGAACTGCATCCTTGAATTATTGCTTTTTAATGAGGTTGCTTATTCCAAGTGATGCTACACTTGAGCACTCACTAGTAACCCATTGAGTGTTGCAAGCAGGAATTCACTGCTTTATAAGCATCCCATGTCTTCCAACTACCTCGTCACCCTGAAGATGAGTTAGAAAATCATCTTTCCACCTCTATTCATGTTCTAAATTTCATTGTTTTGAGGAAAGGCAGTCTGGAAAGCTTTAATGATGTCCATGCTGTGCAAGCTATCTACAAAGCTTCCTGTACTTACAGGGCTATGGCTGTGAAATACGGCTGTACACTGTTATTTGGATAATAGAGTATCCATAGCATTCGTGGCTGTTGTGGTGAAACAACACCAGGACAAGCACTAGGAAGGTTGGACAAACCTGTGCAGGCAGTGTTAGGCTAAAGCAAATGGATTAATGTACTCTCAGTATAACTCAGCACTAAGATCCCATAGAGTACTGTAATAAAATGGTAGCAGGGCAGCCATAAAAAGTGGCAGTAAGCTGACATAGTAATACCAGGATAAATGTAGCAATAAGGTAACAGAGGCCACTGCAGTAAAGTAGCATTTTGATAATGCAGCAATAAGACACAACAAGACACTGCAGTAAATTAGTTTGGGGAATAAGGCAGTAATAACGGGGGTGCGGACAAATGGCAGCACATTTGTACCAGGTACTGCAGCAATAAAGATAACACAAGGTGTCCTAGTAATAAGTTACTACAATAACAACAATACAATGCATTATGAAGTTCTATCAGGATGCTTCCATGCTGCAGTCAGACCCCACAAGAGGTGGTAGCAAGACAATGAAGACAAAATATGCCCCATTTTGGAGTGCAAAATGAGTCAGTTTCCTGCACAGTACCCCAAATTCTGGAGTGATCTCAGCAATACCAGTCCTGTCACTCCTCGCTTTCAGGGGAGCTGAGACAGGAACATTTCCCCCATCCAGTCTATTATTTTGGTCTGAAAATGCAAAATTGACTCATTGTCTCTCCAGCCAAATTGTCACAAACCATGATGAAATTATTCAGCTAGTCCTTACTCAGCTGAAACCCTGGCGATTTCGGTGAGTCCTTTGCTTTGGAAAGGATTTGGCTCTCTCCTCTTCTGGCATGGGTGATGCTTTTAGTCTACAGTTATTTCTATTTCAGGGTGGGGGAAGGGGAACCCAGGTACAGAACATCTGACTGTACTGGTCTGTTTCCTGAAATGCACAAATAAATTGAGCATCCTGGAAAAGTCAAAACAATAAGGACCAAATCTGTTCTGTCTGTCATGAACACGTGCACACATGAATAATCAGGCCTGCTGGAATCAGTGCGAGTTCTGAATGCATCCACGGGCATGGCTCAGCCTAACCCTGTTTGCAGCATCTCCAGCTGAGTGACAGTGTGTCTTCTCAAGTTTTATTTTTACCTATTATATCAACTTTTCTGTTTTCCTTTTTTTTTTTAAATTTAACCTCTCTTCCATATGACACATCCTCAGAAAAAGAAAAATCAGTTTTCCATGAGACAATATGCAGCATGATGGGCAAAAAAATAGGTGTACCCATTTGCTGTCTTTGTACCCTTCAGCAGAGGGTAAAGCATTCTGGAAAATAACCAGCAACCACTGTTATATTCTGTAATCATGAAGCATGAGGCTTTAGTCAAAGCATCTATGTCAACAGCAAAGCTTGAATGGAGTGTGTGTAGTAGATAATAAGATGCTCTCCTGGGAAATGGATGTAAATAGGGCACCACTGCAGACTTCTGACTAGCAGGAGCAGCTCACGCCTATGGCTCCTTCAACCAGTCCAAACAGATATGAATTTTCTGACCCTTTGCACAACATCTTTGCTATCCCTTTATGCAGCTTTTTTTTGTCTCTAGCTGCCTGTTCTCTGTTCAAGTTTTGAGCAGTGCTCTGAAACATCTTGGCTTGGTTCTTGCCTTAAACTCCTTGTCTTGTTCTTATTTTGGTGTAATGAATAAGCAGGATTATTAAAGTAGAGCTCACAGTAGGTAAGATAGGCTAGGTTATCATGATTTTGTTGTTTAAGCTGTGAGCAATTTTGCCGCTTCTCAACAATGCTTATAACCTGAGACAGAGAACAAGTGAGGCAGTTGCTCAGCAGAACAGTGAGCTGGTGAACAATACACTATCTTCATGCCCATACCTACTTTGAACTTACTGGTGATGAGAAATGCTTTGTAGTGAGAAAAGTAATCTCACAGCAGGAGAGAGTCAGACCTGATCAACTTTTTCATGTGATACAGATTTTGCTTTGCCAGACCCTAGTATCTGCAAAGCTTGCAGCTAAAGAGCCAGTAAACTTCTAATCCTGCTGTTAAGCATTTGGAAATAAGCTTTTCAAAGGCTGTCTTTACACAGCAAAGCCTTTTAATGTGAATTCATGGCTGTTGCCACCAGTGTCAGTGTGGTTGCCCCCTCTCATTTGCAATAGGAAACTGCAGATTCACCCCACACAGAAGGTGGATATTAGTAAGCAGAATTCAGGGAGCAATTTGCAGGCTCAGGGATCACATGAGTCACACATGAAGTCTAATGCTGCTTGAGATGGTCAGAAGTACACACATCATCCACACAGGTCTGACATCAATGAAGCTGGATTTACCAGTGCATTCCTGTCTGGGGACCCAAAAGGTACCCTGGAACATCTCATGTGGCAGAGGACTATCTCTGTGGGCAATGGCATTGTTCATTGCTATCTGCCAGCAGAGATAATAAACTAAGCTTCTCTCTCTCATCATTGGGTGTTTGAACCATGGCATCCTTCCATAAATAGTAGGTAACAGCCAGCCCTGAGCAGCACCTTTTATGGGTGAATTAGGAAATCCTTGTCTAGAGGACAGGAATTTTCATGATGATTGCTCCCTTTTGGATCCTTGTCAAGAGATTTCTCATGTCCACCACATGTAGGTTATTCCCATGTGCTGCATAGCTTCATAGCCCAGTGACATGGGTGTCTGATTCTTGTCATAATTCAGCATGAGCCTGCTGCCATGCAGATTAAGGCACACCAGATAAAAAAAAATCAAATGATATTTTATAAAGCACAGCATTTCCCCTAAAAGCATCTGGGATTCTGAAATGCCACACTCTGATCTTTAGAGGTCATTTAGGGCTAAAAGCCAGAAAAATGAGGTACCATGGGATTTTCCTCAACAAGGAAAGAAAGTATGAAGGACTTCCTAACCCTCTGGTGGGATTAAAGGCATCCAGACCAGGGCAGCAAGTTCTGGGTTTGGGGACTTGCCAACACCAGAGGTTTACAGTTTTTCTCTGTGGCTATGTCCCCATGTTAGCAGAAGGCAAGCCCTGGGGGACAGGTGGAGGAGAATCTAGGGGTGGAGGGAGAGGAATGGGAGGCTCTTGGTGGACTTTGCATGAGGAGCACAAAGGTGGATGGAGGAAAGTTCCCAGAAAGTAGATGGGATGTGTGAACCCCTGCTGCAGGGGATGTAAAGCATCACTCTCTAGTGCCACCCTGTAGAAATGTCCCCTCATGTGAACTTGCTGTCAGCCACCCTTTCAGCACAATGGGAATGTGTCCCTGCCCCATAGTATTTTTGGCCTCACACAGACACAGATGTCACTCAGGATTTCAGCTTTGGAATCTTGTGGGCAGGGCTGGGAGCCAGCTGGCCGAGGCTGGGGCGCAGCTGCATCCACTGCAGGGAGCACCTGAACTGCTGCTGCAGGAGCTATGGGACCCTGGCTGCCACAGCCTGTGCCAACCTCCTGGCTCCACAGCTGGATTAAACCCTTCCTGAGGCACCTTCCAGCTTTTGAAAACACGGAAAAAAAGGCTTTGCTCTAACCTTGAAAGCTCTGTCAATGCTGAGGGAGTGTTGAAGCCACCTGGTCCCCCTCAGCCCATGTTGTCCTGCTGTCAGCTATGATATCCTCTGTAATACTCATCCCTCCCCGCCACACCAGCCCCCTTCTGTGAAAGGCTCTGGTCCCCACAAACAATCTGGGAACTGGGTGAGCTGCCTCTCCAGAGAGCAAGATGTGTGACACATGGCAGCTCTCGGGTTTGAAAGGTCTGCCTGAGGGTCGGGATGCTCTGCAGAGGGATCTGGCCAGGCTGGAGCGATGGCTGAAACTAACTGCATGAGGTTCAACAAGACCAAGTGCAGGGTCCTGCATTTGGGTCATAACAACCCC
>JANHGL010022579.1:0-10154 GCA_024611195.1 Ceyx melanurus | reverse complement strand
CTGCTCCACTGACCACAACTCTCTGAGATCTGTTCTTCAACCACTTCCCAATCCACCTTATTACACTGTAACTAAACAGAGATCATTGCAGTTTGTATTATATTTACACTCACTGTGTACTTTTTTTTTGGTGCTAATGCAAGATAGCAGGCAGTAGAGAGACAGGATTCATCCTTGGAGCTCTTTTATGTGATCCAGGAAGGCTCTTCTGTCACAACAGCTGAGCATCTCAGTCCTACAGCATTAGTTTCTTGCTCTTTGTTTACTACAAGGTGATTCTGATGGCTGCTTCATTTCTTGTTTTGGTGAAAATCCATCTGTCACCTACTCGGAAGATGAAGCCAGAGAGTCAAGAGTAGCAAAAACACAGAAAAACAGAAAACTGATTGTAACAGTAGACTGTGCAGAAAACAATGGGTTATTTGATAATAATAAAATAATATTGTAAATCCATGCACCAGAAGTACTCTGTACTTCAAATGGGAAATGTTTTAAATAAATGTACTCTTTGCTAAAAATAAATAAATAAATAAAATTCTTGTCCCTTTAGTTGTCTTTTACGTTACTTTTTTTTTAAACAGTCAGAACTGATAATTTCTTCAAGAAATATTTTTTTTTTTAAGCATGAGTCAGAAGATACTCTATTTGATAACCTTTCTCTTAACAGGCATCAGTTATTAGCAGGGACTTCTTCACTCTGAGGGTGATGAAACACTGGAACAGGCTGCCCAGGGAAGTTTTGGATATTCTGTCATTGGATGCAGTCAACAGTATATTGGATCGGGCTTTGAGCAGCCTGGTCTAGTGGGACCTGCCCATAGCAGGAGATTGGAACTTGATTATCTCTAAGTTTCCTTCCAACACCATTCTATGCTTATATGATCATGATCTACAATCTGAAAAATACATTAAGAATAGTGCTACTCCACAGGCATAAAATAAAGTCAAATGGTGAGGTCTTTTCAGCCACTAATTACAGGGAAACCTATTTGTCATTATGCAACCAAATATAGTGTATGTGCACTCCTTGATTTAAAGCTGCTGTGAATTCTGTTGCATTTGTTTTACTGAGATTAGAAAATGCTGGTGTAATCTTTAACCTTTATTCAACCAAAGCTTCTAGTAGATTTTACAGAATCAAAAGATAAACTGAGGTCCCCAAACATTTTCTCACAGAAAACTTCTCTAAGGGTGTTCTTAGTCATAAAACTGTCATTACAAAATTGTCCTGTCTGAGTCCCTCCTGGATGCTGGTATTTTAAAGTATTTTGGCTTGTAACTCCTCTGCTTCTAACAATTTTATTGTCCATACTTGAATCGATTCAGACTCAAAGCATAACAATAATCAGGGTGTAACACCTGACAAGGTGAAAACAGGGTCAAAATGTCCAGCAACTTTACCAGGATTTCAGACAAGAACTATCTCTGTTGATTTTCAGTAGATGAACAATCCTAACAAATTAAAGTAATTTATCTCATTTTCTTTCATACAGGTTCAATATCTATCCTTAATTGATAATTGTTGGTTGTAGGGTTTTTGTTTGTTTATTCAAAATTAAAGCCACATAGCTTGAAATCGCCTCTATTAATCACAGTTTCCAGAAAATGCAATTGTTTGAATAAAACAAGTGTTGCTTTTTAATACCACTAGAAGCCTACATGACATTATTTGCATGTTATTTGCTGAATTTAATTTGTTGTAGATTTTAAATATAGATTCAGTTCTTTGCTTTTTTTCAGTCAATTTATTAGTTAATAACTGCTATATAATAGAAAATTGCAAAGCTCTCTTATAATGGTAAAACAGGTCAAACTCTAAAACTTGCATCAAAGCTGGAATAAAACAATTTTGCCAAGAGAAGGCTGCAGAAATTATATTAACCTAAGCTGCTGTTTATGGCCAGGCTGTAGAATGAGAGAGGAATAAATTGGTGGCAGATTTATCTTAGTCTGTTCTGGAGTGCAAGAGTTATTGAGGGCTGGAGCTGTATTGATCTGTTATACATGGGACATGGCCATGGCTATAGACATATGGGAAAGGGAGGAACCAATCAGTTTCATTACTCTTGCTGCCCTCTTAATGCACAACTTTAGAGCAGATGACATCTTCTGGTCTTCCTCTGTGTGTACACAATAATTGCAACATATTTTAATGGATACTGTACAGAAGAAAAGATGTAATGAAAATAAGCAGGAAACATTACTGGAATTTAACACACAGAATGAGAATTTAATTAAATTACAGCAACAACTGGTTCTAGTGTAACTGTTCTTGTCTCAGTGGCATTTCTTGCCACAGATATCAGTGCCAGAAATGATGAAAAGATGTGGCACAATAAGGAACCATCCCCCCCTCTTACAAGAGCAGCGAGCAGTCCTTTTACAGTTACAGAGGAAAGCTTCCTGCCAGGAAGCTGGATAAATGCACTGCGTGGGACCCAGCAGTTTGTCCTGTGCTAGAACAGTTCTGGTGGTTTTATATTTACTCAAGTTGCCAAACAAGGACCATTTCGTTTGGCACAAAGGAGTCTATGCACTTTGCAAGTATAAAGCACTAAGACAATGAACAAAGGTGTTGTACCTGATAAAGACCCTCCTGAAAATCACAGGCCAGGAATAAGGATGATGCAACAGCTGTAGAATGGGCTATTTTTATATGGTATCTTCAAGAACATACTAAATACTAAAAGTTAATTATAGTGTTTATGGGAAAAAAAATATTATTCCACAACAGTGGGGCATTATTGCCAGAGTTCTAGCAAAAGGCTGCTACACCTTGTAAATCCACATAGGCCCAGACTCGAGGCCAGGTAACTTCCAGGTACACATAAAGACTTCCATAATAACAGTGACTTCTGACATGTTTCAGCCACTATGTTGTACATATCAGACATGATCAGTAGTTATTGCTGTCACAGCTGAGGAATCAGGAAGGTTGAAAGCCAGCAGCAAAGGAGTCAGAATGGATCAATTACAGAAAAGTGTCAAAAATATATGCAAAAAATAGTTTAAGAGCTACCTCAGGCATGTAACATGCTGATATGAGTGAATAATCACCAGTGACCTAAAAAGCATACACAATACTGTTCTAAATGGTTTAGTGAAGCAATCCCAAAATTTCAGTGTAACCTGGTCACGAACACCATTGATTCCAAAACATGAGAAATTAGATCATTAGTCCTCTTGAAGTCCTGAAGGAAATACAACAGAGTTGGAAACCTTATGCAAATGTTTCTGAAAACCTGTTCTATCCTATATTTGGTGGTGTGAGGTTTAATTATGAGTAGTATCAAAGACATCTTGAAAAGAACTATTCCTGTTTTATGTGTATGTAACTCTATCTACATTAATTATATCTCAAGATAACAGAACTTGATTATGAGAAGTAATAATAACGGTAAATATTATATTGTGGCATTGGTAGGATGTTTCACTTCAGGCAGAAGCAGAATGGATTACCTTCCTCTGTGGCCTTTAGTTAGGGGATATAATCTTCTAGAGACTCTCTTCTGTGGCATAAATGTAGACATTTCTCAATTTAAAAAAGCTTGTTGTCACAATATTGCTGTCACAGTCATAATGGGACTCCAATGAAAATAAATTATCTGGGGTTAAATTCTCTGTGTTTGAACATCAGCATTGTTCTGTCAACTTCAGTGAAGAATGCGTACAAGAGAATTTGGTCTTCATAAGAGATACATTTTAAGTGTTGTCAGATTTCCAAAGGATTTCACTGCCTCTTTTGTTGTTGTTGTTGTTGTTGTTAGGTAAGTAATGGAACTGGTTATTTCTCTTCTGGATGACATTCCATTCTGCTTGGAGTTTTCTTTTGTTCTATGTTGATCAAAAGCAGTATCTCCAAAAGTTTCTAGGAAAAGCATTTTTCAAATTTGTCAATCTTTTGGCCACATTTTTCAAATATTTCAAACAGATTTTGTGATATCAGGCCCATTTTTGTAATTTCCTTTTTTCCTAAAGTTACATGATGCTATTTTTGAAAATTGTTTAATATTGCACAATATTTACTGTTTCCAAAGTTTGAAATGCTCCTTATCAGCTTCTCTAGTATATTTATTACAGTCCTGATAAAAAATATATATTTACCTTAGTTATAAAGAAAAATACATTTTCTCAAGGGAAGTTAATTTTGGTAAGAGAAAAAAGTTTGCTGAGTTGAACACTTGGCTTGTATTTTCCAAGTTTATTTTTTTCATGTTTGCCTTTCCAGATGTGGATATGAAAGATTTTGTGAAAAGAACAAGTGAACACATACTTAGAAAGAACTTTGAATGTGAGGGAAGGTAAAAAATCTCAGTAGGTAGGAGACCTATAGAGTAAAAGCATGACTATGAGGGAAAAGGAACAAATGGTCATCTTTCCCTATTGCTTTCTTCTAATTTCTGAGGCAGAAGGATCTATCTGCCTTTGACACACAGTAGGATTGATAACGCAAAGGACAAATATTCTTTTCTGCTGTTATGTCTTTATAGGTCTCTTCCTGCTGTGCTTAAGTGGTGCAAACTCCCACAGTTTTCTTTTGTAGGGATGAAATAATCAGTCCCTGACAGGGTAGAATCAAGAAAGAGGGCAGGTAAGGTAGCATTTACCTCACACCTTCTGAAATACATATGGTTCTTCTTCCAGGAAAAGAAGTAAAAGTACATTTCTTAACTCGTAGGTTATATAAAGGTAGCCAAAGGATTAGTAAATGGTGTCTGATGCAAATCTGATGAGAATAACTCCATTTAAAAGATGTCTACTGTCTTGCAACAACTATGTAAGCAAACAAAAGAGAATCACAGGACTTGTATTTAGAGTTGCAAGGTTGGTGGCTGTTTAGGGAGACCAAGAGAAATTAGAAACTTGGAATGAAAATAGAATAATATCAAATTAGAATACTAGGTTAATGGTGGTATGGGTTATTGCAAAAGCATGTGATAAGCCAGAACAGCCATGTGCCAAATCAATCATTTTTAATCTGTGTACAACTTGTTTGAACATAGTAGGGTTGCATGTCCACATATCCAGGCTGAATTTAATCTAATATCCTTCAGAACTGATGAGTAAGAGGTAGATAAAAAACCCAAAAGCCTATCTGTAATTTCGTAATTACACATTAACATGAACACATATCTGTACAATTGTATACTGAAGAAATGTATTTGCATGTACTCAGATGATCTTTTGAAGAGAACCCAAATTCTAAATTAATTTGAAGCTACTCTGAATTGTCTTCTCACTTGTCTCACTGAAATTATCTGAAAAAGTGGTGAAATTAAGAGTTATTTGATTATCAGTATTGGAAAATAATACATTACCAGTGCAACAGTACTTAATCCGAGTGAAAAAAACTTTGTAGTGGCTGTACCTTGGGAGAGCAAAGCAAAGAGCTCTTTTCTAAAAGTGTTTATAATTTCTAGTAGACCCTGGTTTTAAAATGCATTTGATAAGCTCAGGTGAAGAAATATTTTATTCCTTTTTTTTGATTTAGCCTCACTAGCCTCTTAGTTAGATTAGATTTTTTTCTTCCTGAAAACATTTGTTTTTCCTCCTATTGTATAAAAAAAAAAAAAATAAATCAAAAAACCAAATGCAAATGTCTATAATTTTAAATAAATGTGTACAGTGTATCCATTCCAACATTTCCAAACAGGGTTAGTGAGGGAAAACTGCTCAAGAAGCAAAAGTTTGGCACTAAATAGCTACGAGTTTTAATCATAAACTTCTGAAACCTGGTAAGTAGATAGCAAGAGTTAAACATAACCCCTGTCAGAACTCAGACGAACTTGGAAACTGGAAGTAAAAATATTACCTTTAAAATTATCTACCTAGGACTTTCTATTGCATTGAAATATTTTATTTAATACTTATTTAATATTGAATTGAAAATGTTGCTTGTTGAGTGTCCATAATTTAGAGTTTTGATATTGCTTAGTCAAAGCCTTGATTAATTGAGACTCTCATTACCTGCAACCCTGGTTCCTTGCTTTCTTTATATGAGCTTCAAATAGACTTATGAGGTGGACCTTGTATTTACAAGTGATACTCATTCAGGCTTCTCATTTTAACCTCTTTTGTAAAGGGCTTAGTAATTTGCATTTTGGCTGGGCTTTATTAAGATTAACATGAAAGTGAGGCTTCTGTTGAACCTTTTACAGATCTGAACTTTGCCCTAGAGATAAACACAGGAAAGTGCTTGTTTCTGGAAGACATTTGTCCTGATCTGTGAGGACTGAAGAGGTGCTGAACCTTCAGATGATCTGCTTCCAGGCCCTCTCTCACAGCAGCTTAGGAAGGAGTCTGAATTAGAAGAAAAGGACTTCACAATGCTATTTTTTTCTTTTATATATGTTAATATGGCTGAAGACGTTTTTATCAGGTTTAAGGTGCATTAGGTGCTCTGCTGCCTCTTTTTACTTACCCACTCTTCATTTTAATATTTTCTAAGAACATCTGCAGTATGTGATAGGTGTTAATGTCAATTACAAAATTAACTAGGATGTTCTGAAACTGTTTTTAAAGTTAAATTGTAATATTACTTAGAGTAGTACTTTTACTCATGGGTAGATCTAGGTAAATTGATAGAACTATAGAAGAAATAAGGTTAGATATACTAAAAGACTAAGGCACCACATTCTCCAGAATGTACTTACTAGTGCTTAAATTCACAGGTTTAGATTCTCAGAATTCTTGTTCATTTTCTGATAAGCATGAAAAAATTAAGAATTTTTAAATTTTACTTTTAAGCTATATATTTTCCACTAGTATGATTCCACAACAATATAGAGATGTGCTTCTGAGTAGACAGAAGATTTGATAATATGCAACATACAGGTGTCTGCTTCTTTCCTATATTTCCCCAGCCACATAAACTACCTGTATCTAACTACCTATACCAACTACCTACATCAGCCACATAAACTACCTGTATGACAGAACTGGGTCCCAAAGATATTCTTATAATATCTGGAGCAGAGGGAAGTGCTCCACTCATCAGCCCTGAGTACTCTGAACTGAATATTTACTGCTCAGCTATGACTGAATCTATCAGGATATCACTCCTTGATGCTGTGTGGTTTCCATGCTTAGTTGTTTGTTTCAGTGGATTTTTTCAAAAGGTTTAAACAAAGGCAAGTGCTTGCTTATGAGGACACAACGTATTAAGGTAATAATTTTTTATTTTTAATGACTGTCATGACTACCCTTCTAGCGTCCGGGTGCATCATTTAACTCTTTGTTCTCGATGTCATTCATTGAACTGTCTGTCATTTGTCATTTGTTGTGTATGCAACTTTATTGCAACCTGATAATGCCTTTGATACTTGAAAAGGATGGCTTGTTCCCTGCCTTCTTATACATTGGCATGTTCAAAGAGGAAAACCCACAGGGCACAAAGTGTATACAAGTTTCCTGCATCAGCACCCAGTTTTCAGACCATAGTTACAACTGAATAAAATATCTGCTACAATTCTTTCCAAGACTGGGAAGAGTCTAGACTAAGACCACTTCTTAAGCTTCCTTTTGCAAATGTCAAGGGCAAATCAGTTTTCTCTCAATGTATTGAAGTTTTAAGACAGCTCTCTATAAGCCCAGCTGGCTGAAATAGGACATGGGGTAATGGTTTTAAACTAAAAGAGGGTAGATTCAGACTAGAAGGAAGAATTTTTTACAATGAGGTTGATGAAACAGTGGAACCGGTTGCCCAAGGTGGTGGTAGATACTCCATCCCTGGAAACATTCAAGGTCAGGTTGGACAGGGCTCTGAGCAACTTGATCTATTTAAAGATGTCCCTGCTCACTGAAGAGGGGTCAGACTAGATGTCCTTTAAAGGTGCCTTCCAACCCAAAACATTCTATGATTTTATAAGACACCTTCTGAAAGAAAAGGGTTATGGAAAGAAAAAAAAGTCAATACACAACAGCTTCTGGTTTGTGTTTAATCTAAACTTTCTGAGATACTTCATCTAGCCTCTTTGTTCTGCCCTGACATTAGCCAGTGACATTATAACCCTTCCATTGTCACCATACTGGCCTGAAAAACTCTCTGTCATTTATTGGAAAGGTTTTATGGAGTAGAAAAAAACCCCCAAAACAAAGAGAACTATTTAGTTAGGTAATAGTTCAGGGCAGTCTAAACAGTCAATGAGAATAACAACTGCTACCTATTGTCCAATACAAACTGTTCTGTTTGTATCTGCTGTTTCTCCTCCAACTGCTATTTATTTCCCTGCAGTCTTTATATATGGTTTAAATGGAAGGAAATAATTCTAATCAGCACAAGAATGAGAGCAGAAGGAAAATTTGTATTTTACAGATTTGCATCTCTGGCAATATACAGTGCATTTGCTGATATTCAGAGGCTTCACTGCACATTATTATGAGCTGCAAAATGGGAAAAGAATTTTCCAGAAAATTCATTAATATATTAGTATTTTAAATCAAAATTTATCTTAACCACAGGATTTTTTTTTTCTAAAGGTGTCAGTCAGAAAACTCCTGTAATGAACAGTTTAAAAAATCCTGAAATGTTCACTTGTATTGATATGTTCTACTTGGGCCTAGAACTCACTGACTTTTGGTAGCATTTCCCAAAGCTAGTACTTAAGCTAGAACCCAGCTAGTAAGCTAGTAAATGTTGCAGTCCAGTAAAAGAAAGAATTGGAATAACCATCACTAATATAAAAAAGTGCTCAGCACCAATAAAATGAGTGGAATTCTGTCCTTTCACTCTGCTACCTTTTGTCCACAGAAGGGTTTATTTTCATTTCCGTAATAGCTGACAGGAGTCAGTTGAATGCTGACCCATATTGTGGCATCTGTAAACATTTTTGACATAATTAGCATAGTCCTGCAGGATTTTGACAAGTTTGTTAACCTAATGAATGGGCAACTGAGCTTTAAAACCTACACTAAAAGGCATTTAAGTTGTTCAATGAAAGATTAAAAATTCTAATAACAAAATAGTGGTTTCCAACTTACTCTGCTTGCCTGAGAAACAGCAAGTGTTGGGGGGCACTTTACAACTTCTCCCTTCCAATATTGCTTATGACAATGGGAAAAGCAGGGGGGGAATCTCTGAATAATTTTTTTTTCTGTGCGTTTTATTTGTCTGAAGTTTTTTTTTTTTTTAGCAAAATTTTTAAAACTGGAATATATAGTAATACAGGGAAAGAACTCAGTTTAGTGCAGTTGTTTTCTTATCAAAGCAAAGTAGATGATATTTATTAGAAAAACAAACAAACAAACAAAAAACAAAACCCAACAGAACATTCCATTCTAAAAAATCATCTACCTTTAACCAAAATAGTTTTACTTTTCAGAAAATATGTAGACCAAGTAAAATCACGTCAGTTAGGTAAGAACGAGTATACAAGGTATCCATGAAACAGAGAAGCTTTTGTAGTTTTGTACTAAATTTAATCTCAGAATTTGAGCAGACTGAAAAGCTACCCACAAGAGAGTCACTGCTGCTCAGCTGTCAAGCAGTATCATAGTATCATAGAATTAATGGAGTCCAATCCCCCTGCTGAAGCAGGATCACGCAGGGCAGGCCACACAGGAACTTATCCAGGTGGGTCTTGAAAGTCTCCAGAGAAGGAGACTCCACAGCCTCTCTGGGCAACCTGTTCCAGGCTCTGTCACTCTCATAGTGAAGAAGTTTTTCCTCATGGT
The DNA here is from genome assembly GCA_024611195.1 of Ceyx melanurus. Lineage (NCBI taxonomy): Eukaryota > Metazoa > Chordata > Aves > Coraciiformes > Alcedinidae > Ceyx > Ceyx melanurus. The sequence goes on along the minus strand of JANHGL010022579.1, from coordinate 482 downwards.
GAGGTGAAATTTCCTGTGTTTCACCTTGTGACCATTGCCTTTCATCCTATCACGGGGCACCACTGAAAAGAGTCTGAGCCCTTCTACTTGACACCTACCCTGCAGATATTTTTAATAATTAAAAATCATAGAATCATAGAATGATTTGACTGGAAGAGATCTGTAAGATCATCAAGTCCAGCCATTAACCCTACACTGCCAGGGTCCCTAAACCATGTCCACCAGCACCACGTCTATGCAATTCTTAAACACCTCCAGGGATGGGGACACCACCACCTCCCTGGGCAGCCCATTCCAATGCCTAACCACCCTCTCTGGAAAGAAATTCTTCCTGATATCTAACCTGAATTTCCCTTGGTGCAACTTGAAGCCATTGCCTCTCGTCCTGTCATCTTTGACTAAGGTGAAGAGGTCGACCCCCACCTCCCTAAAACTTCCCTTCAGGTAGTTGTAGAGAGCAATAAGGTCCCCCCTGAGCCTCC
>JANHGL010022578.1:0-11526 GCA_024611195.1 Ceyx melanurus | reverse complement strand
TGTAAATTAATAAATAAAGGCTTCTTGGCATCTACGTGAAGAAAGTCATCTCTTCTCACTCTTTCTCCTCCTCCGGCTACTACGAGATATGCAACAAGAGAGGAAGTCTGTAAAACAACAAAAGATAGATCTCTGGCAGTGCTGCTGGGTAAAATACAACATCAGGGCTTCCATTAAGAAGTATCTGCTATTTAGTTTTTTATCTGTCTAAAAATATAGACTTTGAGGACTAGGTATCAAGTAGAAACCACCTTTGACCATACAGTCCATACTCTGTCCAGAAAAGCTGTTTGCATGTCTCAGATACTGGTTAACTTGTTTTTGAGAGATGAAGGAGACAGTACTGTTACATTTGGAATAGAAAGGAGGAAATGGAACATACGAGACCAAAAGATTTAAAAAATATTTAAATGCCAAAAGCTCATTAAATTTCCTTCAGATCACTTAGAAAAATTTTAGGCTAATGGTTCACAGACTAAGCAAGCTAGGCTGAACAAAAATGCAAACTTACATTTGCACCAATATCCATTATTTAACTTTATCTTGCAGAACAATTCAGACATGATCCTGGACTACATGTAAGTCACATGAAATGTGGCTGGTTACAAATGTTCAAGTATCTTCTCAGCCATTTACCCCTTAAGTAAAGCTGGTTATCATCCAGCTTTTCCAGATAGCTTCATGTCTGTCTTCTGTGGGATATTATATGCCAGAGTTTATCTTACTCTGTATAAAAAAAAAATAATCAAAAAACCTAAAGAAAATAGACTGCATTTGAAATACAAAGCAAAATCAGACTAAGCCTTGACTTTTATGTTTTAATCCTTTAAAATATTATTTCACCTAAAGGCCACCAGTTTACTGTGATTTGCAACTACATATGGCATTACATGAGCCATCCAGTAAGAATCCTTATGGTAGCACGTGTGAGCCAAGCTCTTTGCTTGCTCTGTTTTAGAGAACCTCCAGGAACATATGATTTTAATCCCCTAATGTAAGCGCCTGTCACATTTTACCAGTAAATTTGATTGATTACATTTGCTTTGTTTTAATGAGCTCTCAGATCTGATAAAGAGATCTTAAAAACCCTCCAGAGTTCATTCATAGTCCACACACATACCTAGTACCTGCAGAATTCCATAGGTTCATAAGTGCCCACAGAGAAGTCAGCAAATGGAATTACAATTCACAAGATAAGCAGAGCTTTACATCCGAGCACAGTAATAGAAGAGCAACAATTCCTGCCTCTTGACACAGTCTGGAGGATCAGGATCCATTTCTTAAATAGATGATGACTGCTCAACTTGCTCCTTTCTTGCTACATTCAGGTAAGCCTGAGAGTTTTCACATGCGGCATCCTCCGGCTTTATGCCCATCTTTGACCACAGTTAGAGCTTTTATCAACAAAAATACTGACCTATGGTGGGTACATGGATTAATCCTTGGTGAAAATACCAGTAAATGATTAAATAAGGAGCTGCAAGGCAGAGCTCTCCAATAATAGTTAGAAAAAAATCACAAATAAATGGGTTAATTTATGGCAGCATATGCAACTTTCCTTTCTTTATGCTAATTTAATCAATACAGAAACATTTGAACTATTTTTTTCAATGACCAAATAATCATCAAAATGCCCATGAATAGACACCTGACATTCACTTTATCAAAATGAAATGGCTATGAGTAAAACAAACTATTACATGACAGATCCTTATGGTGCCAGGAATAAATGACAATGTTTGATGATGTATAGACATAGAGGGCAACTGCAAGAATGAGATAATTAGGTATTTCTACACTCTAGTCTGTGGGGAGTCCGTTCTTCTCCACTGAGAAGTGGTCTCCATTACTGATCAAAATAGAAAATTCCATTATTTCAAATTGCTGCTGAACCAGAGATATCAGACTTTGGTAGCCCAGCTTCACCAGAACAGTCGGGATTAATCAGATAAGCACCAGCTAGCCTGCTTTTCTGCCATGTCCGCCACTCACCAGCCCCCTGAGTTCCTACATCTAAAAAACAGCTAAATGACATCAGACGCTGCCCCATTTCATCTCTACTAATACAAATAGGGACACTGGCACAGACAAAACTGCAAGGTGAAAATGAGAACTGGATCTTCAGGACATTGACCATGCCATGTTCCCTCCCTGTCTCTCCTATCAGTAAGCAAAATGTCGTTTCCTCCCTTTATCCACTGCAGGATAAGGATGCACACAGGATAGCTGACACCACAGGTCTACCCCACACAACCTCCACATGCACATAACTCGGAAACCCCGGAGGCCTGGGAAGGGAATTCATTAATTAAGGGAGCTTTGTTGGAAGCCTGCAGCAGGGACACACGCCCCTATCAATTATACATCCCTGGTGCTGAGTGGGCACCAAAGGCAGCGGGTTCCTAAGCACCCATGCCTAGCATCTGCACACAGATTTGCTGTCTACAAGGACAGAAGCATTTTCTACCAGAGTAATTTTACTCCACCTATGCAGACATGCACTGCTTCTGTAAAACATAAATGTTTTACTGCATAAATGAGTCGCAGCTCTAGAAAGAAGCAGTCACGCAATATGTCAGAGCCACTTAATCCAGCCAGGCCTGCCTTTACCCTAGGAAACCCTGCTTGCTTTCTAAGTGTCAGAGTTTGGGTTTTCAGCGTATTCATGTTTTCTCAAGTTTGACTTGTGCAAGCTGGGCTCTTAAGTTAAGCAAACCCTAAGGGACAAACCCCACCAGGATGGATCTGCCTACACACGCAGTGCTCATTGCCAGCAGACTGAGATACCTGACAGTAATGAAAGGAATATGAATTTGAGAAGAGCTACTTGCATTTTACAGATGAGGAACTGACACAAGAAAATGATCTAGGGAAAATGAAGGCCCAGAACAAGCCAAAAGTCATCACTGATTCAGATACAGAGCCAAGAACATCGATTTGGCAAGGAGAACCAGATCTATACTTGGAAGAGACCTTCCAAGTCAAATTTCCATTTGAGTTATTAATAAAAAAAAGCTCTTAGCAAACAACTAGAAGAAAAATTGATTCCATCCTCTAGCAGAGTAAAATCTAATCAAGTTACACAAGGTGACATCTCCAAAAGCCAAGCATTTGATTATGAGGATGGGTGTTTAATTAAAAGGGCTGTGTACCATATCTGTAAAGTTGAAGCTTGACGAAGAAGCTTCTAATTAGATCTCTGTGGTCAAAATAAGGTTTGTTGACAACTCTTCAAGATGTGGTGCTGAGCGACATGGTTTAGTGGTCACCTGGCAGTTCTGGGTTAACAGTTGTACTCAATGATATGAAAGGTCTCCTCCAACCAAAATTATTCTGCAATTCTATGAAATAATGGGAAAGGACAAGAGTAAACTCTTTGTTTTGCCTTGTTGTTTCCAACTCAGAAGAAGGAGAATCAGGCCCAGTTTATACTCCCACCCACAGTGAGCTCCTTGTCTGATAAACTCACCAGGACTGAGAGATCACCTCTACTTGTCCACTTGGCTTTGCCACGGCTCCCACAGTGTCTCATCAGTATCAAAAGGAGACAGAAAAAGAGGATAAAGCAAAGGACAGGAGGCATCTTGCTATAGCAACAGCAGCTGTAGGACAAGGTATTCTCAGGTCTGCCTGCTGTGAATGGGTATCTAATCCCTCAGGGTAAGAAATCAAAGGCAGCCAAAAGCAGCACCAGCTGTATGCATCCCTGTCAGCTATAGAAAGTCACACGCTTTCATCAGACTTCCCAGAAGATTTTCCCTTGGAAAACTACAACCCTTTTGATCAAAAAAACCCCCCAACAAAACAGTAAGAATCCCAAGGAAAACGCTAGTAGCAACCTCAGCCATACATCATTTCTGACATCTTGACCTAAATAAGATGTTCCTTGTAGAGTTAGTGAGGATATAATTTTATCATGTGTGGAGGCACAAAAGGGAGCCTTTTCAGAGCACCCGAAATGACTGGCCCCAGGCGAGGACAATGCTAATGCAGGAAGCATTGACTGGATTTGTGGAGAGAACATCGAGTTCTTCTGATGTCCCCTCCCTCCTCATCCCTCCGGAAAGATAAGACTAAAAGCAACATTTCCCCTGAAACTAAACCAGCAGAACAGTTCTCAATTAGAAATAAGTGTTAATCAGAAGAGAATGTGTCCTTCATCCTTCTCCCCAAGGTAGCTGGATCCCCTCTGGTGGACAAAGCCAGCCCTGAGAGTCTTCTGTCAGTATTGCAAGGCAGCCCTGGCATGGAGCTGTCACACCATGATAGAGGGGGCACTCCACAAGCCCCCAGCTTTACCATAGACACTCCTCTGGGATCTGAAGCAAGCACTGGATCTATGAGGCGGAAGCAATAATCTTGCCTGGGTAAGCAATTTAGGACCTTCCAACCCTGGCCAAGACAGGAATGCCTTTAGTTAGAAGCAGAATCTGCTTTCTTCCCCCATTTTTATTTCAATCAATACAGAGAAAATTTTTCTTCAGAAGTCTAAAACATCCTATTACTTAACACAATGGTACTCTTTGGTATTTTCAAATTAAAATTAAAAAAAAAACCAAACAAAACAACAACCAACACATTTTGAGCAATGAGGGATGGAAGTGACTTGGTGAAAAAATACTTTGAACAGGCATTTCTATCCAACTCTAGCTGAAGGTTTCAAACACTCTAGTTACTAAAGCCACAAGCCCCAAAATAACAGTACAACACCCAAAGCAGTTCCCACTGTCTACTTCATAATCTCAATTAAGTGTCTTGCTCCCAGACTTCAGGAGCTGGTACTCAGAGTACTTTCCTATTAACATTTTAGAAGATTAAATGATAAGATTAATGGGCATGTATTTGTCTAGGAAAATGTAATCTGCAGCATCCCCTGAAACGAGCAATAATAGCTTTTTTAAACCATGCGAAGTAAAATGGAATTAGAAAGTAATTTGATGTAGTTCAAAATTAATAATTGTTTGAATGAACACATTATAAATACAATGTATAATCAAATTCAAAGGACGCATTATTTAGCATGAAGAATAACTACAGAAACGTAATTTAAACCATTAGTATTTTTCAGCAGCCTGACTCAGACTACAAAACTAGTATTTCCCTTTAAATTGCATTTGTTTTAATATGATCGGGTGTTTGGTTGGTTTTTGTGTTTTTTTAAAATAAATTAGTAGAATTGTTCATCATTTGAACAAGTGGAAATCCTATAATTTTGAAAACAACCATCCTATAAACAACATTTTCTTTCATTACAGCACCTGATAATAACATCATTTTACACAAAAGTGAAGGAAAAGAGTCCATGCAAAATGATGTTAAAGAGGTTTTGTTCTCCTTTTGTTTTCTTCTCCTTGCCCAGATTTCTGTGCACCCTGGGAAAGCTGCACAAATACCAATCCTTTGCTTCTATTCATCACCATCTTTGGTTTGTAGAGATGCAAGGGTAGCCTTAAGATTAACCGTGGCCATTTTTTTTTCCTGAATTGGGACTTTCTGGTCTGGTGGGGCTCACTCATTTCACAGAACTACAGCACAATTAGCACAATACCATGCAGCTGCAAATCCTGAGTGAAACATCTCTGCATAAAGCTTGACAAATAAATCCTCATAATCACTAATGCATTTTTACTATTTATTAACGATGACAGGATTTCTTCTGGAAAGATAACTTATTCCACCAACAATACACTAAGGCACTGAGAAGAGAAAAATGTCATGTCATTGTTTTTCCAACACATGCATAAAGGTGAAATTGGAGCATAAACCTGGTGATACACCCACTGTGTTCCACCCCATCTATTTTGAACTTCAAGACCCCCATTCCTTCTCAACCCTGGTCACCAAATCTCTCTCTGGAGGCATTGCTTGTAACATTAAACTTTGTGAGTTCCATTACCCAAAGGTCAGCAAATCTAATACCTTCTCATACCTTAAGACACTGTAGATTCCAATTATTATTTTGGGAGAGTGATATTTTCATTTTGCAGATGACACAATGAAATAATCAGTGTAGCATGTCTCCAGAGTAAAAAATACTTTGAAGTAGGTTCTGCAAAACTACTTTAACACTCTTGACTCTAACCCTCTAACTGGGACCATCAGTGGATCTCAACTCCCTAAGTCAGTCTTGTATTTTCAGAAATCCTCAAAAAGGATGAGTCATTTGTCTAAATCCATTTTATACTCTTCTGCAGGCTTCAACTATGGGCAGAAGCACAGGAGGGTGTTTTGTCATCTCAGACTTTGCTACCCCAACAACGCTTGGTATCTCATGCACTGAAATCAGGGCATGGCAGGCAGTGTGATCTGCCCACCCTTATACAAGACTTGAACTTCCCACACTGGCAGAGGGAGGAGGCAGTGCCTGCAATGGTGAACAAGGGCAGAGCCAATCCCAAGAGAGTAGGTGGCAGCAGCAGGGAACAGGACAGCTATTTGGAGCAATGATGTAGATTTTAGCAGGCAATGTAAGAGCAAGCTGAGAGATTTGAAAGTTTATTCAACTCAGATTCACCATCTGTACCTCTGTTCTGGAGCTGGGAAGCCATGTGAAGTCCAGAAAGAAGAAATGTGGTTTAACCTTTTAATTACAATGACTGAAGAAGACAATTAATTTAAGAGAAAGTGCAAAGCGGATTTACCACAGGATGTCCTATGTAGCCATTAGGATCACAGAACAATATTTATTTAAAGGAGTTTAACAAAGGCTAATGCTTGTTTAATGTGCATGTATCCTGCTCTTGAGCTGTGCTGGGACAGAAAAATACTTGAAAGATCATATAACAAATCACCTCTAAAGGACACAGCACCATGCATTACTTCACAAAACACCACAGGGTGACTCTGCTTTTTTTCTTCATCAGCAATTCTGCCCCTGCAGCTTTGGCTCCTCATGCATTTTTAAAACCTTCCATCTTTCTCATTCTGTGCTCCACATGTCTCCAAAACTACTTTCCAAGTGCAATTAACAAGTGCATTAATTAAATCATTATAATGACTGCAGATATTTCCTTGAGTACTTGCTCAGGCACCAGAAGACTGCCTGGAGTCCCTGACCTCTAAAGCATATGAAAGAAAAACAGGAGGTTTCCACATGCATCACATCCCAGCTTCATCTGTTGCATCCTGATGGCTACCCCACACTGGAATGCTTAATGCAGGATAAAAGACACTGAAGCTTGGCAGAGAAGAATTTCACAAAGTAGTTCCATTTTTGACCCAGGGACAGGAAGGACATCCTCCTCTATCTACCATCCTTCAGCCATAATATTAGCAAAAGAGAATGTAAACTTCTGCTTGCCCTGTGCCAGAGCATGACAAAATCTTGCTCTATAAAAAAAAATTAAAAAAAAAAAAAAAAAAAAAAAGCTAAGGGACATAAACACGGCTTTACGTTTTTCTATTTAAGTCAATAATGCTAAGTGCTGAGTATGGAAGAATCACAGACAGTAACTTCAGGACAAGAGACAGTTAATAGTATTACATCAATCACCACAAAGAAAGGTAACAAGAAATTCCAGCCTCTTTATTGCAAGGCAACAGCACTCCATGCTTAAGACTTGTTTCATCTTACTGTGAGATCATTCACAGTCCTACAGATCTTTAATTTGTTCTTCTAATTTATGGTACTGCCTGTAAAAGCAGAAGTGTGGGAGGAGAATGGTTGAATTCTTTAATAGCTACTGCTACTTTCACTTGAAAAAGGGTCAATTTTCCTGCCACATGCACAGTAGTCTCCTCTGAGGATAAGGAGGATCATAGAATACCAGGCTGAAGGGCACCTCAAGGATTGTGTCGGATAGTTTCCTTCAGAGTCTGAAGGTAGGAAATCTTTCTGCTAAAGACAATCCCACTCCTGAAACAGAACAGTTGCAAGAAGCTGACACTAAAAAAAAAAGTACTGTTGTTTAAAAAAATCTTCCATTTGCTTACCTAACTTTAGATGCTTTTCCACTGAGTAATTTAATGGATTGCAAGGGAAAATATGGGCTGCTTAACTTGGACATCGACGTCAGCTCTTTGGGTTTCAGTGGGACATAAAGTTATGCCAGGTATGATTGATTCAGCTGCAATTTCCCTCTGCAGCTACTGTTAGGAAAATGAGTCACACAAGAACTAATTTTCATGTCTTCACTACTTTTGGTTTGATATGAAAGGTTTTTCTTTTTAACTAAGAAAACCCCCCCAAACAGATAGTTTACAGCTGTCTTGCAAGATCACATAGGTCTTATGTGCTCACCTTTGATTTTTTTTTTTTCTTTGACAAAAGAAACAGAAGAATTTTCAGGATTAAGTTACATCCCTTGTTACTTACACTGTCAGGCTTAAAAACGCCTATCAATCTACAGCTAGGTTTAACCTTTACTAAGGGCATTACAAAGAAGTGGACAAACATTAATTATTTTTGCTTTACAGCAGTCCTGGATTACCCAGGAAGGAAGGGGCGGGGGTGGCAAGGAACAGCTTATTCAAGAGCACCGACTATGTAAATATCAGGTCTCCTAACCCCTACGATTTGTATCAAAATTTCTGATTTGAATGCCCTTCCCTGCTGCTCATGCATCAGATATTACTGATGCTCAAAACGTAACTGGTGCCAGATCAATCTCCCTGTAAATATGAGTTTCAGCTGCATGGACCCAACAAGCTGTCACCCCATCAAAGAGCAGACAGCCTCCTGAAAATACAGAGCCATTAGAGGCTTGCCTTTTTTCCTTGGTTATTAACCATGTGGAAGGGTCAGCAGCATCTAAAAGGCTTATTGATTCCCAGGGCAGCTGGGAGGAAGCTGGGAGCCAGCTGCATTCTCCTCTGCTTTTGTGTTGTGCAAGCCTTTATTGGAGGAAATTAAATGCCACCCCTGCCGTAAGGTACAGGCTGCTATACTTGCACAGCCCTTGGTTCTTGGCAGATACCCGTGGCTTGGCCAGAGAAAATAAAGGCAAGATCTGCTAGACCCATCAGCTGAACAGCCAGGGCTCTACAGCCAAGTGCAAAACCAAGTCAGATCTTCTGTGATTTGGAAAGAAGGACCTTCAAATGCCTTCAGCAGTGCATTACATGTCTGCTCTTTGCCAGGCTCTTGTTCCTCACATATCTTAACCACGAAGAGCGTAAAGAGATCATTATATGCCCTGAAATAAAGACATTCAGCACGTGCTTATCTTTAAGCATGGTTGCCGTGGGATCCCTGAAATATAATTGCATTCTTTGCATTTGAGCAAAACCTATTTTCAAGCAATGAACTGTCTGCTTTGGTAGAGCCAGAAGCAGAAATTGTCTAGGCACAAAAATAATTTCATACAGGGAGTAAATTTCTATGCACATATTCAATAAGTGGAAGCCATGAGACCAGTGTAAACATGTTGAAGAATTAGTGAGTGAAAACTTTAAAAGCTCTTGGGCCACTTGGTACTGTGAGAACAATACTCTGAAAAATGTTTTGTAGGTACCCTGAAATGCTCTTAGACCATAGAATCATAGAATGGGGGGGCTGATCGTGTAAAACAGGATGTGGAATGGTCTTTTATAAAGGTTAATTTTTTTCATTTCCAGGGTAAAAAAAAATAAATGCACACAGACAGTTAGTGAGTTAGAAGTGTACTTCATAGTACTACAGAGCAGGTAAAGTGCAAAACAACCTAACTTAACAGGGAGTGAACTCCAGAGCTGAAGTGTCACTGAATATCATCAAAACCTTAAAGAGTAGATTTTCAAAGATGCAGAGAGAGTCCAAATATTTTTGACTGAAAGCCAATGAAGTCAGAGAGAGACAGGGAAAAAAAACAAGTAATGACAATTGAAGTTCTTACAGGTACAAATGTCTACCAAGGGAGAAGGGAGCACCAAAATGCTACCTGAGGCAACCATGCCTTTGAAAAAATCCCTTCTGCACCTACAGGACACAGACACCTTTAAAGCAAAACAGCTCCTGAAAACTGCATCCCTCATCTGATGCAAAGACCTGGCCTTACAGAAGAGAACACCTACAAGGAAAGCAAGAAGCAGCCTTAGACATACCCCTGCTTTTCATGTACAGCTGCTTAACCTGGCTCCGTGGGTGTCCATCCCAGTGCAAAGAGCTCATGCACAGCCAGAGATGCTGCAACTTCACAGATCACCACAAAAACCAGTGTTCAAGTCCAAGCAGCTATTATATAATTTTAAGGCTTGTCATTGCATCGGATTTTGTTCAGCATTGTAGTATGAAATTAGCAAGAAGTTTTCACTTTATTTATGAGCAGGGAATAAATACAGGACTTCTCTTGCACTAATCACCCCCCAACCTACATGTCTTTTTTTTTTTTTTTTAACAGGATTTTTACCAAATCTCTTTTGCAGAAAATCAGCCTATTTGTGATAGTTAATAGGTACTATCTTGCCAGCTCTTCATTGTGTGCAAGATTTAGCCAGGCAAAACTCCAAGTACTGATGCTTCTAGCAAAGCCAGCAATTTAACACAGTGATGAAGAACTTACTGATGCTCCTGAACTTTGTTTGCTTTTTGTTTGTTTGTGAGGTTTATTGTTTGTTTGGCATGTTTTTATAATTTTCTCCAGTCTGTCTCTGTGTTCCTCCTTCAGACTCATGACACAAAAGTGAACTTTGTTGACACTGAATAAAACTGGTGTGACAGACCGGAGGAGTAGAACAGTGGAGTTGCCATTTGGAGCTGTAAAATCACATTTATTTTCAGCTGACTTGACCTTCTGACATTTCAGCCTTTCTCCTCCAGTTTTTAATATGCAGTGCTGAGCTTTTATCAATAATGCAAAAGCTCAAAGCAAAGCAGAGTCTGGCCACAAACTGGCAAAAGCTGATTAAGTAAATCTGCACATTTACTACACCTCTGACTCACGCATCACCTTTTAGAGCCAATTCAGGGTAACAGACAAAAATATATTAAAAAGCTGTTCTCAAGTATGGTTCAGGGAGAAGGTGTACTAAAGCTGGACAAAGCAAGCCCTAGATTGAGAGTTAATTAGTAGAAGCTAAAAAGAGAAAGCAGAGAGAACTAGAGTTTCACTCCAGGTCATTTCCGAGTCCATTTCTTAAAATGGTGGAAACAACTTGGAGCAGTTTGCAATTAAGATAATCTCCAATAAGTCCTTATCAGCATTCAACAACTACACTGTTGCAAGAGCAAGAGCTTCCATTCATAAATATCACCACTAAAATGGATTATTATAATCATTGAGTTACTAAGACCATACCTTTTCAACCTATAGAGATCAAAAAAACTATTTCACGTCAGAGTGAAGGAAGTTGATCTTTGCAGGGAAAAGTACCAGACCTCAACAATTCTTTGAGATCAGGTTCTTTTTGGAAACTCATTCTGATAAAGCCTATTAGCAAAACCTCCTTAGAAATTGTTTTTGAAAAAAATATGCTGATTCAAATTTTCAGATGAAGTTATTTGCCCAGATCCATTGTGAAGCGACCTTTTGTTATTCACAGGTATTAGGGGTTGGAAGGGACCTAGAAGATCATCTAGTCCAACCCCCCTGCCTGAGCAGGATCACCTAG
>JANHGL010022577.1:153154-168408 GCA_024611195.1 Ceyx melanurus | reverse complement strand
ATCCTGCTCAGTCAGGGGGGTTGGACTAGATGATCTTCTAGGTCCCTTCCAGCCCCTAATTTCTGTGATTCTGTGATTTTGGGGAGCAGGCTAATGCATTGTACTTTTGAAAATACCACCTTAAATTTCAGCTGGTTTTCACATTAACGTTGTGAAAGGATTGGAGCTGCTTTGAAAATAAATGTATATCTGCCACTTTATGGTGAGAGATTTTCAAATTTTCCTTTCTGTTACAATGGTTTTAGTCAATGTAAAGATGGAAACTGCATTCAAAACTGTTTGACACACACTATGTTTGTGTTTAACCATTTTATCACTTTAAGGCAACTCTAAGGAGAATCTTAATTTTCTTATTAAGCAATTATTTGAAATACCATTTGGAATAAAATTCTCTCACTCCAAAAAGTACTAGTCAGATAATCACTAAAATGTTTCCAAAGAACTGGAAAAACTTTAGAACTAATGAGAACAGTGCTTTTGTTTTGGTGGTTTTTTTTAGTCCCCCCTGGTCCTTTCCCCCTTTTTTTTTTGTTCCCACCCTTATAGTACCCAGTTTTAAAATTAGCTACAGGGTAAATGTGCAATTCAGGCATTATATGTGAAGTCAAGCCAATTGGAAACATTAGTTCACACAGTTGTTCTATCACATTTGACAGTTAATATAAAGATGGAAAGTAACTCATTTGACTTTTTTTTTCCCCCTGCTAAACATTCAGAACACTTTTAATGGAAAAAAGATCTGACCAAATGTCAGGTATCTCTTTTGTAACATTCAAATTGTGATAAACTCTCCTGACTCTTATTAAAGGCACTTGTGTGATCATAGTGCCAAAAGTTTAGTCTTGTATGTTTAATAAAATACTGAGTTTTTCCAAGAGCTTTTAGTGCATAACTACACAAAGAAGTTACTGCTCTCATTTATGATGTTATAACAGTTTAAGAATCAATAAACAGTTTTCTGCAGTCTCATAGGCAACCTTAAGTGGAAGAAAGAAACACTAAATAGAAATAGAAAAAACTGTTTGATCACTTTCAATGTTGGCAAAGTTGAATGTGGTCTGTATTTTGCAGCATTGTTGTGCCATTAACGTTTTGCACCCATTGGCCAATAAGTGACACAGTCTTCTAAAATTCAGCAACTTTGTTAGGTAAATCTCAGATCTGCCTTTTTCTTCCATTTGGTTTGTTTTAAAAGTTTATTTCCTCTGTATTTCAAACTTTTTTTTTTTTTTTTTTGTAATCAACATAGCAGGAGAAATGGTACCCAACAATTTGGCTTAACATTGAAGATACTTGTGCTTACTATAGTTGTTTTCAGTTTTAAAGCCATTGAGTTTCCATCATGAATCTTCAACTTTATCTTTTCACAACATGGCATTTGTAGCTGGTTTGGGAAAATTTTTTTTTGTATATTTGAGAACAAGTAGGATGAAAGATAATGACCTGATTTCAAAGATTTCTTCTTTTGGAAAAAAAATTTTTAAATTACTGGATAACTCAAGGATTACATGGTATACATGTTGAACTCAATGGAACTGAAGTTACCTGTATAACCTTTAACTGTAATTTCTTGACCTTTTATGCTTAACCAGACATGATAAAAACATACAATGATTTTAAAAGTATATATAGTTACATAATAATTTGGCTGTTAGACTCTCTAAATGAGCATACTGATCAGCAGTATTTAACTGATGTAATTTTTTTTCTTCAGCTTACCATGGATACAGCCCTATGATGGAATGCCCACAAGGCTACAAGAGAATCAATGCTACATTTTGTCAAGGTATAATAGTGTCTACAACTAATTGTGTTTGAGTACCAGTTTTCTGTGATAAATTCCTTGATATTTACGACTTAGATGAACTGATCCTATCCATTTATTTGTATTTGTGAAAATATGTTGAGGCTGCTTTTAACTCTTTCCAAATATTGGCAACTCCATCGAGAGTTTTCTTGCTCTGCAGCAAAGAACTTTAAAAACTTTTACACATGCTCTAATTTTTTTTTTATTATATATAAAGATGACTTCATAAAGATTCTTTTACTTTGTTTTTCAGTAGAAATACATTGTCAGTTGCTTTGCTGAACAGTGAACCTGCAGTCTTACTCAGTTAAATCAGATGAAACTAGCAATAAATAATAATTTCTGTAATCATGAAAATACAGAGTAATCAGACAACAATTCTTTTAGACTTAAGAGGTTAGACAAAACAGTACTGAGAGCAAAAAGATGATGTCACGGGCAAGTGGAAATGAAGAACCATGTTTACCTGGCTGCCATGTAAAGCAGTGACTCACAAACTTCAAGAATGTGCATAGTGCAGATGAGGATGTGTGGACTTAGACACTGTATAAGTAATGCTATTCCAAGATTATGCCCTGTTTCTCCTGGCTGTAAGCATAAAAGTTATCAAAACATACACAGTTGTGGGATCAGCATGATTATGCAGCTACATAGAAAGGCTTGGGGCATTTAGATTTTCCTCACACACAGCATCTCTGTATGATGAAGCTGAACAGATGACCACAAACATATGATCATTCTAATTGTGTATTTTAGAATACTGAACAGAGATGCCAGATGAGGATGTAGGAAACATCTTAATTGCTTATCTGGTTTTTTTGGTGCAGCTCAAGCAAATGGGAGAAAGGAGCACTATGAAAATGGGAGCAATCCTGCAGTGGTGCTCCAGAGATCTGGAAAGGAAGGGAAGAATGAGTTCAAGTGAGGTTGACACTGACTTGTGTTCAGATGTGTTAGTCATTGTTGGCACTGCAAGGGTCAAAGTGGTCCCAACAAATAGTATTGGTGGTAAAGAGAAGGAGAAAATGAAAAAGTAATTGGTATTAAAGGATATCTGTATGTACCTTGGAGATAACATGAATTTTATCCAATGGGAATGCAGTTAGCATGTCTATGAAGGCGCATGCACCAGCCAGTCACATAAAGAAATGATCTTACCAACTGAAAAAATAACCTGTACAGCACTGAACACAACCATCCCACTGCTTCCAGTGCTAAGGGAGATGTCAGCTGCTCTCTGAAAGTATAGAGCTGCACTTGAACATGTCTGCTGCTCACTTCTCTACCTTGTGGTTTACCAGCTTACAGAGCATTTGGAGGATTGTGAGTGAAAGTTGGGTTGGATCAAAGTAGTAAAAACTAAATGGAGAAGAGATGCAAATTGCATCTCAAGATCTTGTTCCCTGTAAGGTTCACTTAATAAATAGAAGGGATGGGCAGGTGTTGATGGAAAGTTACTGGTGAGGAATGTGTAGTGAAAAGGTGGAGGAGGTGAGTGTAAGGCATAGATGGGTCACCCTTCCTCCCATTAAACATGCAGGTGGTACAGTATTTCATCAGGGTTACAGCTGCTTTGGAAGAGATTGTCTCATTCCACATACTAGTTATGAGGTTTTTAAGAGTCTGCAGAAGAGAGCATTTCTAACCTTGAGCACAGATAGTGTCTGGAAGATACCATGATACATTAGTGCCATCATGCATCCTTCCAAACATGGTCCAGGAGAGGCAAGAGCTTTTGTTATCTCCACTAGTTGTGCACAAACCCCACTATACACACAGGTTTCCTAGACAGCAGCAACCCATTCATTCAGTTGCTTCAGTTTGTTTCAAGGGCTTCTACCTAGGTTTTGGCCAACCTTATTTTGTGGAAACTCAGATCATTAATCAGCAGCTATGGACAGTTAAAAAATGATCTGGTGTTTGTGAAGGATGCCAGAAATGGGCCAGGAAGTTGTTTCACTGAGCAGTGACAGGCTGACAGAGAGGGACAACATATGTCTCTAGGTACGAGCATAAAAGGGAGCCAGGTCCTGCCCTGGTGCTGTGCAGAAATAGATCTGTACCTTGTAGACTGGTCACTGTTTGTTGTACTGAGCTTTGATAGTTTTTCCCCTGATGCATTTTTGTACTATACAGCTAATACTGCAAGAAATATGAGACTTTAATAGTTTGGGGTTTTTTATTGCTGTCTTTATCCCAGAAGAGAGCAAACTGTAGAGTCTAAACATAACTCGTAGTGGATACATGGAAAACTTATAACCTAGAGTTTAATCAGAAAATGGCAGTCAGATTATCCCACCAGGAAGGAGTTTGTTGATGAATTAAGGATGGGGACAGTCTCTTTCTGGTGAGGACAGAGGTGTTGATTGCTGCAGGTTCCTCATTGCCTTACTGAGACTTGGGTGGCTCCTCTGTGATTTACGAACTCCAAAAGGGAGAGGTATAAATGAGGAAGGAACTGGAAGAAGGAATACCTGTCAAACAAAGCCAGGATGAAATTTAGCCCTATTGAAGTAAGTAAAAAGATTACTGTTTTCTTTCAGAGGGTTGGAGTTCTGACCTCTGAACATTCTTCAGGAAAGCTAGCTTCATAAGTGAAAGCTGCTGGCAGTATGTAGTTCTGAAATGGTCATTAGCATGTCGTTCTCAATGGGTCAAGCAAAAGTGTCCTGTTTGTGTTTATCAGAAGCAGACGTGCTTTTCTAGAAGAGGACAGGACTAATGAAGCAACAGCTGTCCATATCACAAACATGGAACAAACACATTTCTCCTCTGTGAAAACTATTTAAGCTGCTGGCAGGGAAAGTATTTGTGTTGTTTTAATAATCCTTATAATTAAATTGGAAAGGAGTGGCACAGCATGTCCATATGCAAGTATACATTTTAATTAGATTATTCTTTGCCTAAAGGGCGTGCATGCTGTGTCCATGCTCAGAAAGGGCCAGCATTGCCAGACTAAATAGTAATGGAGCTATATTTCTGAATCCCTGCCTTCAGCTAAAAGAGATTGCTGTTTTCACCTAAACATTGTCCAACTTTCACTGCCTTTGAAAACGCAGGCCTAAAAGCCTAATTAACCTTTTGTTCTACGTTGTTTTTGCAGTCAAAAGCCTCCTTAGTTTACAAAGCCTATGTAGTATTAGTGTGATTAATAACCAGATCCTGATTTTTTCCTTTCAAGTCAGTGAACTAATGTAATGAAACATTCTTCTCTCTAATGTGTATGTGGGACAACAAAGAACCGTCTGTGGGTATGCTAATTTGAACAGTTTAGTGTAATTGCTATCAAGAAAGCTTTTTTCTCCCTCAGTAATTATCTTTTCAATGGGGTGATTTATTACATGTACACACATGGATGCCCTAAGGCTGTCATTAAAGCCAAAGTACAGTTTATCAGAGTTGCAACTTCTTTGTCCAAATCCACATGCGATGCTAATTTCTGGTTCCCTGTTTGGAATTATACTTACTGTTTCCTCCTTCTGCTAATGGTTTTCTTGGAAAACTGAAATAGAATGAAAAAAACAGCTGGTGAAAAGGTTGGATTCGTTTTTTCAGGAAACTACATGTTGCCAATAGAGCACTTTAAAAACCTTATCTTGAAGAACTGGAAAAATACCTGAACACTTGTTGTTTTTCAGTGAAGTAAAAAGTTATGCATGGAAGGTCTTGAAAAGTCCCCATATGCTTAAAATTAAATGTATATGAGCTTGCAGTAACTAATACTTTTATATTGATGGATCAAATTCTGTAATCATGTGCTCTGGAGACTTAAAGATTTTTCCCTTGGCTTCATCATGATTAAAATAGATTTTGAAGGTATATTCTGCCCTCCTACATTTCTCCCTAATACACACTAAGGAATTTGTTGCTTCTGCCCATTGTATATACATTATTACTTTAATAATAAAAGAGCTTTGCTTTGTAAGAAATGCTATTTAATGTTACTCTAGCTATAAGTTAACAATCTTCTTTAAATAAGTTATTTTATGATGATCATACTGAGAAGTAAATATATCTCCAGAAACTGGGCTGGGTTGCTATTTGGACATTGATTATGTGTTTGAAAAGCAGAGCTACACAACCTTGTGTTCCAGTAAATTCCATGCAGAAGCACAAGACAAGTTGGATTGATTTCTCCTACTTCAATTCTATTAGCTCACAGAAATCAGTGAGTCATTTCTTAGAATAAGCAACCATTTTTTCTGTGATGCTTAAAAATATATATTACAATAGTTTCATTAGTAACCAAACCTTGCTGTTTATTTCTTCTACTCCTTGCTATTCTTACTAATCAGGTTATTATTGAAAAAATCAACTATAATGGAGACAGTAAAATCTGGATATTATTTTTCTTAGAACTGAGGATTTTAGTGATTTGCAATACAGCTGTAGCAGAAACAGTTGGAACAGTGTTTTCAGTGTTGTTGGTAGGTGCAGTTGTAATTGATTTTCATATAGAGAATAAATAATAACAGCCTATTGATCAAATTTGGAGATTAGTCAGATGACACTGCTAGTGAAGCTTAGTGTATACCTACCAGAAAGAGTCCAGTTTTCATAAATGAGACATAAAGTATTTATTCCAGTCTTAATTTGCAGCATGAGATTGTGCACATTAAAGCATTTACTGCATGAAAACATCTGCTAATGCAGATCTTACTAAATAACATCTATTGACTGACCATTAGGTTGTTTCAAATTAAGTTGCCTGGTACTTACTTGACAAATTGTTATTAGTATATGATTGATCTAGAAGGGTTGTTTTGCTTAAATGCAGCCAAGTGCTTTGAGCATATGTGGTTCTTATTGAAAGGCAGTTTGCTCTCTTTGAATCAGAAGCAGATAAACATTTTCAATTCAGTTGTTACTTAGCCATTAAACAAAGTCAGTCAGTTTTTGAAAAGCCTAGAAGTCTGATTTCAGAGCTAAGTGCAGAAGTCCCCCTTCAGAGAGTTTTCCTGGTGCTTAGGTCTGGAATAATCAGTTGGCTGCTGATGTTGAGATTGCTCACATCCCCCAGTACCTGGCACAGAGGGGATTAGAAGGGCTGCAGTACTTCCTAGCCACAAGTTTATTCTGAGTACTTCAGTGTAGCTACCAGGGCTGTGGTGGTCTGACTAGGCTTTCTGCTTCTACAAGTTCCCTTTTTTTCATCCAGTTTTCATAAGAACTTTCAGGATATCCTGGCTGCCCTAGCTGGAGACTGTTGCATATTTGTTTTTTATCACCCCATCACCTCTGTCATGTTGTCTCAAAAATTGTGAAAGTATAAGTTATTTTCTTCTGCTTTTGAATGTAATGTGACTTTGAAGATCTGGTTTTTTTAGTGTCATTTGAGACAGATTTATTCAGGTAGTAAAAAAAAAAATCACCTACTGAATGTGTAAAATAGAAAATCTATCTATTGTTTCAGAAGATATTATTTTTATTAGTAGTAAATAATTTCCTGGTATTCTTTCTCCTTGTTTAAGAAAAATTTTTATCTTTTACTTACTACAATTTCATATAGTAAGAAAACCAAACCCTGATCTAATTTTGATAGTTGACATAACCATTTTGAAGTTCTCAGCATTCCTGAAAATAAATTTGAATGTGTTTTTTACATGAATTAAAACAATGATTTATTTCAAAAAACAAGGACTTTTGCTTCCATTTGCATTATTACTCAAAATTCTGTAGTGACCCCTGATTTTTTGAACTAAGTCTCTTTTTCTTCCACAAAAGCATTTTAGTTAAATGAATAGATAGATTTAATCAATATACTTTTGTAAAATTGTGGCTTTGATGAGAACACATTATAAACTTGTATGTTCAGTTCTAGAATTTTGCTTTTAAGTTAAGCGTGGTTAAATGCTCCAAGCTATGATAATCTTGATGAGTATAATTTCAGTGCATTAAGCATGGAGATGAACGGATGAATTTCATTTTATTGGAATGTTTCAAATTCCATTATGTCTGTGACCAAATATGGGCTTCACTTGCTATCTGAAGAGTGTGGGCTTGCTCCATGTGTTCAAATAAGCTACAAGTCTGGAGGCAGAGGAGACAGCTTTACACCACCTTAGTGTTTCCTGCAGTTCTGCATTAGGCCAGCTGAGACTGGGTGGGCTGAAGAGCTGCTGTAATTGTTAACACAGCCAAAATACAGTGAACTTATCTTCCTAAATTGTCTGCCAGCTGGAGGCTGCTAAAGAGAAACACTACAGAGCTGATATTCCAACCATCAGCTTCTGTAGATTGGTCTATAGAAGAACAGCTCTCTGCTGGTCAGCTTCTACAGCACTTCGCTTGGCTGTAGCAGTCACCAGGCTCTTCAGGTTGTGTTGAACTCTTAATCTGTTGAGGACCAATAGGCTGTAAAGCATTTTCATATTTGCTTGCGGATGAACCTAGTAGATTATTACAGTAAGTAGGCAAATTAAAGGAAGTTACAGTGGCTTTATGACACACCCAGTACATTAGTGTGTTCTACAGTAACCAAGCAAAGCAGTTTCTTTCAGCAGTGACAGGTACAGATCTTGTTATAAGTAGGCATGTGAGTTTGTCCTACCATTGGATGTTTATACTTGGCATGGTTTGTTATCCTTGGAGAAAGCATACTCAGGCTACATTATAGTGTAATTAATCCTGGAATAAAGCTGAAATGATTCACTTCATTAATGTGTTTGAATTAGGCATGCCATTGCTCAAGGAAGAACATTGCATGTAGGTTTTCAGTAGACAAAGTAGTATTGAACAGTGGCTGATAGAGCCCAAGACTGTTTTAATCTACTTTAAAAGCCATTGTAGAAGGGGAGAATGCAAGCCTAACATCTGACATTCTGCAGCATGTCCTCCTCTCAGGCAGAGTTCTTCCATTCACTATCATACAGGGGAGAAAGAGTTTTTATTACATTTTACTCTTCTGCACACTAATACCTATACACCATCCAGAGGGAAACTTTCCATTAGATGTATAAATACTTTGTCACTTTAAGTACAGAACAGAAATTTGATCTCATATCTAACTTTTCCCCTCTTAAAGTTCTGATTCATATATTTTGTTTTCAGTTCCCCTGTGTGAAATGCATGTAAGAGAGCTGAACAAGTAAATATCACTTGGGTAGAAGAGCCCAACACTCATAATATAGATTGAGATATTGAAAAGCCACTGAGGTTTTGGATCTTTAAGCAAGGAAGAACTGTTTAGAGAAGAGGAACAAAAAATCATTAAGTTGTTGGGGGTTTTTTTGCATGTTTTCTTTCTTTTCTTTTTTTTTTTATTTCTTCCAGACTACTCAGTCCTTCCCTAAATCTCAGTTATGAGAAATAGGTTGTTGTACTAACCATTGCCTGCACTTATAGGAGTTTAGTTTTGTATTGTGATATTAAGCCCATGCAATACATGTTTGGTCATGAGTGAAAATTGAGGTCAGTTCTTCACCTAATTCTGTTAATTATTTGTGTAACAAGATTCTGGTAAAGTGCTTTCAAAACATGGTTGTGTTTTGGGGTATTTCTAATGTGAAACCTTGAAGATTGCTTTACCCTGCCCAAAAATCCAAATAATGTTTCTTCCATCTCCTGTCTACTAATTAATATATGTAATGTTCTTTGAACATAAAGTTTGGTTTGGACTTAGTAAAACTATATATAATGATCATGGTTTATAAAAAGCTGAATGCTAGCATGTTCTTTCTTGTTTAAGTTAGTATCTTTTTAATGATGTTCCTTTCTTCCTCCTTTGCTTCTGTTTGGTTTTGAAGAGTTGTGTAGGTTTTTTTAAGTCATGAAGATTACTTTGTAGTCAAAGTCTTCACACGAGTAGACAAGTATTCAGTTAAGAAGTATTTGTTTTAGCTTTTTTTTTTTCCCACCCCAGGAAGTTCAGTGGCAATGACTCATTAATATACTGCTTTTTCTGAGAGCAGGATGACATGACCCCCAGTAGACCTATAAAAAACTGTGGGAAGGTATCAAACAGTAACTGTTTAAAGTTATCCTTAGGGGGGAAGATCATGGCGTAGATGAGCAGCAGTTTGGTTACAGTTTTTGAAGCTGGGAGTACTTTTGTGGCTTTGGAGAAGAGTGTAGTGGTGTTGACCATATATAAAGCTGTGTGCTTAGAAGAGGATACAGGAGAAGCTGAGACAGAGCAGTCTCATCTACACAATACTGCAGCACTGCTGTCAAGACCCTGCTTACAGAATCAAGGAATTGTTAGGGTTGGAAGGGACCTTAAAGTTCATCTAGTTCCAACACTCCTGCCAAGGCAAGGACACCTCCCACTAGGTCAGGTTGCTCAGAGCCCCATCCAACCTGGCCTTAAAAATTTCCTTCCAAAATTTCCATTCCATTTGGATGAACTTTTGAAAGCAAAGTCACTAAGGCTTCTGGGGTGGCATGTGGCTTCCACTGGCAACAATGCAGATAAAAACTAAGTGTAAAGCTTTCATTGCTTGACAGACTCATGGAGACAGACTGCCAAATCTAGGAGCAGTGTGTCAAGGACCAGTTCCATGTATTTGGCTTGTATAATGCTAAACAGTAACAACAATAGGTCAAGCTATCAGGCAGTGCAGAATGTTTATTTCATGCCAGTGGGATTACACAGTTTTATTACCATTGAGATGGTTCATGTCATTCACATGATCAAACATCAACTATTACAACATTAATGCTTTATTTACCAATTTTTTTATAAATCATAAATAACAGAACATAGTGTGAGACTTTTCTGTAGAGCCATGCAAGGTGCTGTGTGGAGAAGCTCCTTGCTTAACTTTTTTTTTTGATGTGTCACTAACACAGTGGCATTTTACCAGTGGAACAAGATTATTGAGATAACTTTGAAGTAGCATCTTCTCTAGTTTTTACAGTGGAGCAGTTTAATTCTCATTTCTATACTAATTTAAAATTGATATTTTTTTTTAGTGTCCATATACAAGAAATAGAAGTCTAAAAAGAAAAAAATAAAGTCTGTTAATCTTGAATCAGATTTCCAGCTGCCTGAACAAGTTGACTCCAGTGCAATTTGCACAGCTGCACAGGCTGACAGGTGGTAGGAAACATTTTGGGTAGGTGGCCTTTTACCACAGTTTGAAATAAAGTGAATTAGTAAATCTGAAAGGTTTGGTTTGTATTTTGTTTTGGTTTTTTACCCAAAGGTTTCAAGTAAACACTATTCTTACATGTATGTGTATTTCTTTTGAAAACTAAGTTTGGGGGTTTTTTCTAATCAACCTCTGGCTTGTTTCCTTTGAATCCCTAGATAGGCTTGTGTAATATAACATAGAACATCAACTCAATAATTCTATGAGCTCATTGAGAAGACATGACTTGGAAAAAAAAAGAAAGCATTAAAAGTACACTATAATTAAGTTACACTGACACATCAGAACATGCATAATAAAGTTAACTTGGATTTTAAAAAAACTACAAAGCAACCAACCAAAAAACACAAACACCCCAAATAAAAACAACCAAACCAACCAACCAAACACAAACAGAAATATCAAAACAGCCACAAACACTAAGCAAACCAAAAAAAACCACACACACACCAAAAAAAAAAAGGGACTAATTTAGTGAGAGGAATATCTGTGTCCGGAAATCCAGACAGTACATTCACTGGTATTTACATATGTCTGAGCTCGACTTAAATGCACCAGTGTCCACATTAAATACTAATAACAGAGTACATATGAATGGGGTGTTATATTTTTAAGTACTAGATGTACAAGAACAGTTCTTCTGGAAAGAGATTTAAACCAAAGGCAGTAATGTCAGCATCTGTGAATGCTTCCTGCAGAATAGTTGAATCATTTGGAAAGAAAAGATGACTGTACATTGATGTATTACAGTAAGAACCTGTCTACCCACAAGTGAGCCACTTCAGTAAACAATGTCATGAAACCTCCACTATTCATATTCTAAAATTCTAAAACAGGTTTCTCACAGTATTACCAAAAGTGTTTGGTACATTCCTATGCCAGTTTTTCTTAGTAGTGACATGAAATGTTCAGATCTATGAAAATGTGCATAATCTCTATTTAGATTATATTTCACTTCAAATTACTTTACAAATCACAATTACAATTTACCTGTATAAACAAATATAAGCTATTTTAAAAATTCTAAAATTCACATAGCACAGTTTTGCTATGAGGTGTTCAAGATGGCTCAACTAGTTGAAGTTTGTAACCTGCACATAGAATTTAAGTGCAAAGCCAGATTTTATACCTGCTTTTGCAGCTTGCTAGCTGTGGTGACTTAAGTTCAGTCCTTACTTTAGTAACAAAAGGTAATTGTATTGAAACAGTACCTTACTTTTGGGATAAGTTGGTACTCTGTAGATACCTTCAGTCATATTTTGAGATTTTGGGGCAAAAGTAAACCTAGTCACACTAAGCAGCTAAAGAAACTGTGTTTAAAAAAAAAAAAATCAAGTGCATCATACCGACTCTAGATGACTAAATATTCTATATTAGTGCAGTCCTTAAGATACTCCTATGCTTGTACAGTACATCTTCCTGCTCAAAGATTGGGATGGGTCAGAAGGCAGACTGCTATAGGAGAATATTTCAGCAGTTTTTTTGGGTTCCTTTTTTATACCATTCTCATTTTTAAATAGTCTGCTTCCTCTGAGGTCAGAAAGTCATGTAGTCTGGGAATTTCACTTGAAAATTCCTTTGTGGCAGAACTGATCCTTTGTAATTCATGTGGTTTCCATCACATTTCATCCAAAGTTCTAGGATATAAATTACCATTCATTGTCACATGTGGCTAAGTGCACAGAGGTGAAGTTGATCCAGGTGGTGTCAAGATACTAGATTAGGTATAGGATTGGAAGAGCTGAGGGATAAACTTGACACTGAATATTTGGAAAAAATCATAGCTAACATGGCAACTGCTAGAGTCTGCTGTACTGTGAGCTTCAGTCATGCACTACTGTGCATAGGTAAACCTATGGAGAAAAATGCACAAGGTGATAGGAACATGAAAGATTATTTCCATAGGTTTCCAGCATATCTCTTATATTTTTACATATTAAACTTCTTACCCTCATTGATTATGTTGAATCAGGCAGCAGCATACAATGAGGTAAAATAAAATGGTGAAGGTTTTATAAAAACTAAGAGGAAAGGTAATAAATACTACAAATTTTACATAAAAGGATCGCTAATACCTAATTTCAAAAGAGCTATCTGGAATATTTGACTTCTGCTTGAAGCCTGTTTACCCAGCAAGGCAGACATTTTTTCTCCTAGCATAGTTGATAGAGAGGGAAAGTCTTATGTAGAAATAATGCATATAAACCTTTTAAAATAGGTCTATTCCAATGTACTGTCTCTGTTTTTCTGAGAGAAGAGAGATGACTTATGACAATTATAGGTTGGGAGAGGGGTATTTTTTTTATTGTTTTAAGGTTTTGATTATCAGTGCTACTGCCTCCTGAAATAAAATCCTAGTTTGGCTGACTTAGTTACAGATGGTACCCAGATGATTGTCAGACAGGTCCTATTCTAAGTGAATTATGGATACAACCCCAAGTGTGGTAAAGGCCTGAGGCCCGGTGCTTGGGGCATCAGAGCATAATTCAGTGGGACCTTGAAAGGGACACTGGTGCAGGTAGCCTAATAACAACAAACTTTGTCAAAACAGTTAATTGTTACAAAGTTGTGTTCTCACGGATCCTTTTTCCCCACATCACATATGCTGTGTGGTTCCTGAAGCATATTCTTGTGATTAAGATGGAAGCTCTTTAGGCTAGAGATGATATTTTTGCATTGTGCTTCTTCCTGCACAGTGAACCTTCAGACACTGCTAAGTACAAATACTAATTAAAAATT
Source organism: Ceyx melanurus (assembly GCA_024611195.1). Taxonomy (NCBI): domain Eukaryota; kingdom Metazoa; phylum Chordata; class Aves; order Coraciiformes; family Alcedinidae; genus Ceyx; species Ceyx melanurus. The sequence goes on along the minus strand of JANHGL010022577.1, from coordinate 154,770 downwards.
GTATTAAATATGTTAAGCACTGTTCCATCCTTTATAAAACTTAAAACTCATCTCCATGAATGTTCTCCTGAACTGTATATTCAAGCAGTCAGCTGGTCAGGAAAAGAGGGGTTGATAAGCCAAAGTGTATTTGTTTTTCAATTCAGAGTACTTGAGAATGATGTATAAGTGTAATTGGTTTTCTGTTATTTTCTTAGCAGTGTTCAAAGGTTATAAATCAGATGTCAGTATGGAACAAAATGTTGATTGGAGTGTTAATTTGTAACAGTTCTCCTGCACATCTTTTTAAAAAGATAATTTCTGAAGAAAGAATATTAGTACATGTTTCAGTATCTGGTTATTTTCAATCTTCCCACAGATATCAATGAGTGTCAGTTACAGGGAGTGTGCCCTAATGGGGAATGCTTGAATACCATGGGCAGCTACAGATGTACCTGCAAAATGGGATTTGTGCCAGATCCTACCCTCTCAAGATGCATACGTAAGTAATAGTGCTAGTCAAAGTACCAACACAGATACTTAGTTAAACTTCAGATGAGAATTTGACTGTCCCCAAGCCTTCTGAGCTGACCCTGTCTTTTTTTTGCTGTCCCTGCCTCATCCCCTCATCTTACCCACTTAATTTAGTCAGTCCCAGTGATCATGTCTCTTTACTGTCTCTTTGTCTTGGAAGCCTTCATCTTCACCAGTGGCTGTCCAGGATCCCAGCCATCTTGTCCTAGTTTTCTTGTGACAAAACTTGCAATGTCACTTCCAGCAACTCATGCACTCAGTCTTCCTCACTGGCCTGGAGTTGTTCTTTCCACATTCCCCCCCTCCTTGTCCCCTACTAGTTCCCCAGCTAAAATAATCTTTTTGTCCTGCCCTCTCCTCTTCTACCTCTGCATTTTTGATTTGGGTACTTTTTTTTTATGAGACATTCAGCCCAGGATGGTCTTTGGCATATTTTCCTTCTGATTAAGAAGGATTGAAAACTAAGAAATAATTAGGAGAAAGAAGAAGTTGTGAACATCATGAATGAAAATGTTTTCCTCTGTTAATCAGCTTTTACTTGGTTTGAGATGAACTATCTTTGCAAGAAGAAAGTATAAATTCCCTTTTTTTTTGAAATAATATTTAGAAGTGAAACCTAAACTCTTTACCTGAGCTATCATTAGATTTATACAATATAGTCTAGAGCCACAGGTGATTTATTTTCATTTTTTCTGCTTAAATATCTATCTTATGATCATAGTTTAGGACACTCAATTTCTGGGAAAGTTTTTCAACACTTCTGAAGGATTTCTTACCACTTTTCAGTTTAGCATCAGAAAAAGGGAGTTGGTTTGGTTTTTAATGTCATGTTGAAAATCAGTCTTTGTATTTATTTTTCTTTTATTAAATGAATATATTACCTAGAACTGTGAAGTGTGTGTTAATGTGGGTATATAAATTAGAAAGATGGAGGGATCTTAGCTTCCTGATACCTTATACTAGTTATAGCTTATAGCCTTTGGCTCCTTCACATGTTACTAAGTGTAACAAAATATAAATATATAATTGTCTCTTGTTATATTTGCTATATAAAATATTAAATATTATACATGAGAGAGAATAAATAATACAATATTTAACCC
>JANHGL010022577.1:123847-153016 GCA_024611195.1 Ceyx melanurus | reverse complement strand
CTAAAACTGATAAACCTGAGATTTAATTTGAGAATCAGTTTTGGCCTGTTGACATCCTTTTATAGTCCCATTTATATACTTAGAGCTGAATGTTTCAGATTGGTTTGAGGGTAGGTGTTTGAAACAAAACTTTTGCAGATGGTAATATGAATCCATGTAACTGATGTTGGAAATCTAGTGGTGTTTCTGTGTTTTGTAATTCATGGGAACCATGCCATCCACTCTTCCACTTTGATTGCAGCTGATAATCCCATTGTTGCTGAAGAAAAGGGCCCCTGCTACCGGTTTGTTAGCGCAGGAAAACAATGCATGCATCCCCTCTCTGTTCAGCTCAGCAAGCAGCTTTGCTGTTGCAGTGTTGGCAAAGCCTGGGGCCCGCACTGTGAGAAGTGTCCACTTCCAGGAACAGGTAAGAACTGCTCATTAAAAATACAAGTTTGTGCCCTCACTATATTTGTTATGCATGCTTTAAAAAAACCCAAAATAATCCAATAATTGCTTTTCAACGAGAAGTGTCCATCAGTAATTATGACAGTTTTTTATGTAATAGTAAACCCAGAGTAGTTTGGTTCATCCCTATGATTTGTGATAAAGCAAAAGAATAATCTTTGTGACGTTGTGGTAAATTCCAAATTAACAGTATTTGCATCTCAAAATATGTCTATGAACTTTGATTCTCTATCACATGAAGATAAATTTATTGTACATTATATTCTGACTGTAAACACAGGCAAATTAACCCAAAAATCTGTTTAATATAAAATCAGTTGTTAAAGGCACCAGTAAAAGGATGGCAGCTTTTGAGAATTAGGTTACAGAATGCCATGTGCAGTAGTGTTTAGATTTCAGCAGTTAGTGGGATGTGTATGGGATTACCTCTGCTCTCTAACCTTCCTTCAGATCTACACTTTCCATTTTTGAGAAATGTGCTTAGTGTTGTCCTTCTTAACAATAAACCAGTTAAACATTTCATGCCACCTTTGACTTAAACAATTCTTTAATTGATATGGAATGCTCATTTGTATTCTAAGTGTTCACTTGGAGACCTGCTTGTTTTTAAATAGATAAGAATTTGGAAAATACCAGCTTGGTTGGTGACCACCCTCATTTAGATTTGTCACAGATGAAGTTACACATATTCTACAAGCTGCTTTTGAGCATCTTCTGGTCTCTAGACCTCTAGTCTAATTTTGATTACACCTTAAATGACCACATTTGGAGTTTGTAGTCAAAATCAATATCATATTGATTATTTTTTTTTGTCCAAATGTCAAATTCATCCTTTTTAAATGTGTCTTTGCTTATTGTAATATATATAATGTCAGCCTGCTCATATTTTTAGCACAAGGATTTGTAATGATAATCCACTGTTCTTAATGAAGTCACTGCTACAGGTTTTATTGTCATGTATTTCTCTGGAGTATTTTACAAAGATTTGGATTTTCATAACTAGCTGCCTTGGGAAGTCCACAGCTAGCATCAGAAACACGATGAGAGCAGCAGTTTCCTTACTGTAACTTGGCCTTATCAGAAATAGAAGTGAATAGAATTTTTTAATATTTCAATTAATTTTTAAAGCCATTGTTTCCTGCATGACCATTATGTTGCTAGATACTTGATGAGGATTTTTAAAATGCAGATCATTTTCAGATAAATAATAATGCTGTGTCTTTTTAATATATCTATATTATATAGATATATTAAAATATAATATATATTATATATAAATATCTATATTTTTTTGTTCAGATTACTTGCAATTTAAATGCAGATGCTTTACATCTATGAGAATATTGCATGAGGATCTATGCCCAGTTGTGCGTATTCTGGAACAAAGACTATATCTGTTTGTTGACTACTCTCTAGTCAGAAAATCTGTGACTAAAAAATTCTGATAAGCTATGTGGAGAACACTTTCCTCATTTCATGACAACCTTCATGATTTAAAAACATGTTCCTTTCTGTAACAGGTTAAATTCATAATCTTTCAGAGTTTTCTATGAAAAATGTGTGAAAGTGGGATACTCCAGAATGGGGTAATGTATTTAATGAAGCATCCCATGTTAAGAGTCATTGAATTAAAGTAATGATCTCACTCTCTGATAGCTTTACAAATATTTGTACAAAGTAGTGCAACTCCAAAAAAATGAGATAGGCCAGCTTTGTATGTGTTGAGAGCATTTGTCAGAGCTGTGATAGTATAAACCTCACATTTTTATTCTGCATTTGAGAGAACATGACCTGAAATTTTCTATACCCTAAATATGCATCTGAAGGCTTCAAATTTTCTTTTTCTTCCTCCTGTGATCAACATTCCTAGCATTTGGGTAGATGTTTTTGTGGCAAATTTTGATATTTTGTTTCCCAACAAGAAGTATTTCATCATGCTGAATCCACTCAATCAGTTTGAACCTTCATCTTTCTAAGACACCATCAGAACATAGTATGCAATTAATGCATACTTTAATGAATTAATCTGTGAAGTATCACCTGCAGGTAGTGTTTTGTGGTTTTATTTTAGCTACTAATTGCTTTTAAAACCCTGATGTGTTCAAAGTAGAATTTGTGAGCTTAGAAATTCCCCACTCCATATGCTTTAAGAAGCTGTTAGAAATCCCATTGGGTACATGGTGTTTCATCCCAACATAGCTTTACTTGGAGCAATGAGAACAATGAAGCCCCCTCAAGACTCCTGAAGGTCCCTGACCAGTGCACAGCTATTATCTTTGAAGGAGAGGAAGGCTGACCTATATTTCTTTTTCATTCCAGTCTTCCACTAGGACTGCAAAACCTGATGCTCATGTAGAGCAGTTGCAAAGATCAGAGCAGGTGCTGCTGCCTGACTTTCATTACCTTCTCCTGCAGCAGCTTTATAAATCAGATTATTTCCCCTCTCTTCCAGTGGTGATTTGGCTTTTTATGATCCCCATCTTGTTTTTATCCAGCCCACTGAGGTCAGTGGAAAGACTTAGTCAATTCAGTGGACTTTGGATCAGGGCTGGTATGAGATCTCTGACATAGTCAAGTGGGATCCTGTGAATGAATGTTGTTACTGGTAGACATTTGCCTACTCCTCTAGTGCAGGGCTGATGTGATTCCTTTGATTTCTGCAAAAAGAGGATGATAGAGGTGATACAGGTAGTGACCTTCATTCCCTATGCAATGTAGCTGATGATGACAATTTGCATATTTAAATTCATACTCAGGAAAGATTTACTGTTTGAAGAGGATTAATAAAAAAATATATCTTGATATAATGAGAGATTAAACATAACTGAAGAGAGATGGTAAACTGGAGTGGAAATCTCCTAGGGAAAAAAAGCCAGAACATGCTTTTTGCAGAATGCTCAGTCATATCAGTATGCAATGAATAGCTTGTCTTTAAGCAGGTTTTTGTAAAAATGTATAAACAAGATTAAATTTCTTAGCGGTAGTCATTATATTTTCCACTATGTCAACATATTGCACTTTTAGACTCCTAAAAGGAATATTTTCCCATCCCAAATCTAGCTGCTTTTAAGGAAATCTGCCCTGGTGGAATGGGTTATACGGTTTCTGGCCCTCACAGAAACAAGCTATATCATCACCCTGCAGTTAGAGTACAGCCACCTGTCATTGGCAAGACCCCGATTACTCAGCCTGTTGCTAAAGGTACTTCTCCTCCACCTCTCCCAGCAAAGGAAGAGCCAGTGGAGGCACTGACCTTCTCACAGAAAAGTGAGACTGAGATGGCTGTACAAGAAGGTGAGAATGGGAAAATTTAGTTTTTCTATATTTCTGTGCATGTGTCTTCAGTGGTATGTTTCTGTGTGGAGTAGCTTCAGACAGTGCAGGACAAAAAGGTGTCCCTTTCCACAGCAGAGCTTTCCAGGTTGCAATGTTACATTATTTACTTATAAAACTTCATGTATAGGTTTTTTTACCTGATGCTGAGCACCTAATGTGGAGGGAGAGAGTACTTTAATCTAATTAATTTTTCTGATAAAAACAGTAAATATTTGTTGCAAGACTTTTTATAACCATATTTATAATCTTTAACATGTAAAAATGGGCTCAATTCAGGCTTTGATTTACTGGCATTTGAGGTGGCAGAAGCTAAATGGTTTTCTTCATCTTCCTCCCTTCCACTCCTGTAGATCAGAACCACCTGATGTGTGTGTTCAGCAATTCCCTCCCTGGCCTCTGCTCTCACCTCAGCTCTGCCCTCCATGTTTCATCAGCCCCTCTCTGCAGGGCTGGGCTCTTTAACCATTAGCTGATTAGTCAAAGATATTTTTCCTAGACTTTTTCTGCAACCTCCTCTAAGAACTTGTAACAGCCAACATAGTCCAGAATCTAAAACAAATAAAGAAGCAAAGAAATGCAGGAAGCAGCACAATTATAAATACACTGCCAGCAAACTTGGCATGAGCTAACTGTAGACAAGAAATAGATTTCTGAAGAACCCTCTCATGGTATCGAGTACTTCATAGGTTATTTCCAAGTGCAGTTTTGTATCTGTACGTCAGTCTATTATTGGAAAGAGTTTCAGTCAGCTGACTTAGCAAAATTTGCTGCTTACTTTCAGGTTAAAATTGCTGCTCTGGTTTTGCTTTTAAAAAGAAAATAGTTAAACTGAACCTGGAGAGAAAATAATCCTTTCAAATATATGTACAGACCATGCTAGATTATAAAATCTCTGGGCTTTTCTGGGGGAAAATGGTGTATTATTTAAAATATTTATATTCTTTGGAAGGAACTAAAAAAGCTTAGTGAGTTGTTAAACTGTGATTTTGTCCTGTTGTTTCTATGGAAACAATTAAGAAACCTGTAAGGTGAATAATAAGTAAATAATTAAAATTACCATTCATTGTATAGAACCTTACTTTATTTTCAGGTTAGTTTTTTCCTTGCTTCAGGAACATACTTCAGGTTTAAGCATTTTGAAATAAGTTAGAGCCTAAATTTTTTCTGTGATGGCAACAACTACTTTCAAATGTGCTAGTAGCTTTAAATGTGAAGATTAATTTTTTTCTTTCTTTCTTTCTTTCTTTCTGGTTTTAGTGGCCACTGCAGCCCCTGATCAGGTAAAACGTGATGTGATTTATCTAGGAATTAGAATGCAGACCATATGTATAAGATGTGACACAATAACTGTGAATAGGATTTATGAGGAACAAACAATTCACTGTGGACTTACAGTACTAACCCTGAGGCAAAAAAAAAAAAAGCTTCTGTTATTATTATAGACAGCAACAGGCAGGTAGTGAGATACAGGGAAGATATTAATCTGTTTTTCAGGGCATTGATGGGGGATCTAGTTCTGTGTCATTCTATCCCATTCTGGAACCTATATTTTTAAAAGGATACTGAAAAACAGAGAGTGTTAGAGAAAATGAGAGAAACAGTATGAAGCATTTGTGACAACGTTTTAAGATACTTGTGTTAATGCCTACATTAGTTTCCTAGGTTTTTTTTGGTGTTGCTATATATTCAGTGAAGAAAGGCAGCTGTGTATGCTGAGAATAATGAGATTAATCAGGAATAATTGCAGCTGTGTGTCATTTTATTTTCCTAAAGACTGACAAGTATCTAACAGTTTTATGAAAATAAAATGGTCAGTGCAGTAGTTAGGGGAGAACCTGTCACAGTGGTCAAAGTCTTAGAGATACATGTCATTGTGTACTTTTGGATTATGCTGAACTGCAGTTAAATAGTACTTGTAAGCAATTAAAAGCCAGAGGATGTAAGTACTCTGGTGGGATAGAGCCTTCTAATTAACCCAACATACAATTAGAAGCTCCATAAAATGTCTGCTTCAAATAAAATGAATGTTTAATTCTATGCCATTGTATGAACATAATATTTCATGTTCTTTGAGGCTTACATTGGTGGCAATTAATGATCTGCTGTCAAAAGTCACTCACTATTGTTAGCAGTTTCTCAAGCCAAGAGTATTGGTGTTGTTACAATAGCCAAATTAAGAGAATGGTTTCAGAATGTAATTTGTTAATAATTCTTTTAGGAATTAGCTTCCCTTGATCAGGAAAAGCAGCCTAATCTAGAGCCTGGGCAGCCTCAGCTTTCTCCTGGAATTTCAACAATTAACCTGCATCCACAATTTCCAGGTAACTTGTTTTGACTTGTCTTTTAATATGAGAGCATGCTTACAATTCTTCAAAGAATGGGAAGGTAACAATTGCAACAGAGTAATGTAAAATTGATTGCAGCTTCACAACTAACTTTTCCATGAGCAGAATAAGGGGAGAAAAATTGAAGCTGAAGTATCAAGAATGGAGAGATATGAATTGTCTGGGCACCTTGTTAGGAGACAAAGGATATTTTAGGGAAAAAGTGTATCCTGGATTATGTACATGAGAACTATAATTTCAGCAGAGTTGAGGCCTTGTACCCCTTTCAAGAGGAAACTTACTTAAGTGCCTTCGTGTAGATTTATGCAAAACTTGCCCTGAAAAAGTTTTACTATTATTCTTGCTGTCTTTAGCACCTCAGATATTTTTCACAAGCAGTGGAATGATGGAAAATACAACTGGTTTTTGTACTCCAGATCTAAGCAGAAAAAACTAATGACAAGATCTGTAGTGTCTGGTTCATTCAATATGATGTGTGAATTCTTTAAGGGTTGGGGTTTTTTTTGGACATGTTTGATTTCCATTCCATGTCACACAGTAGTGATTGAGAAAACGTCTCCTCCTCTGCCTGTTGAAGTTGCTCCTGAAGTCTCTACTTCAAGTGCAAGTCAAGTAATTGCACCTACTCAAGTTACAGGTATTGTACTTCATCTTTAGAGCTGAAATAAATTAAAATATGACTGTGAGTTCCTGACACTGTAACTCATTCCATGATACTCTGAACTGTAATAGTGAAGAGAATGTAGCTGTAGAACAGAAAATAATATTCTGGTGACAGATAGAAAATACACAGAATAGGACATCAATGAGGGTACTGTCAACAGAGCTAGGACTGGGTCCTCCCAGGGTGAACCTGCCATTTTTGTGTCCACAAATAAATGGTACAAGGAAGAATGAATAATCCCTCCTCAGGTTACATATCTCAACTGAATACTTCTTGGATACAAGTCTTCATACAGTCTGCATATGGGTTCCTAAAGCATAAATGGTCATCTTTGAAGGATGCAGACTTTGTGGGATGTAGATGAGCATGTTTGCCCTTCTTCCTTTTTTGGTATATTAAAGTTGTCTTTTCTACATCCACATGTAAAGAAGTGAAAATAACAAATGAAAGCAATGCTCTTGTCATAGCTGAAACATGTCTTAAGTTGTGGCTATGCCCAAAAGGCACAAAAATTTCATTTACTGTAAATTTGAAAACAAACAGGTGAATATACTATGTGTATATTCATGAGAGCATTACTGTGGGACATTGACTAGTCTCTCAGAATTAACATGTTTCCAAGTAATTGCAATATCCAGGTAAATACTTTGAAGATGCAGTATTATGTATGGTAGAGAAATCAAGGCCAAAAGGCTTACCAGTTCATATTCACCCAGAAATTGCACCTGGAGAAATTGCACATGCTTTAATAAAAGGGTGTGGGTTTTTGGGTTGCACACAACAGGCAAAGGGTCTGAATCACCCACATGTTTGAAGTGTGACTCTGTCTGGTTAAATCCACCAAAACCTATTGTAAGAGCAGAGGAAGTTTCCTGTCCTCCTGTAAGCATTCAGCTTCTCCCTTCAATTACCTGCAATTGCAGTTTGTCAATCCCATATGAAAGTTCTGCTAATGGTGATTGTCAAACCAGAATTTCAAAGTCAGCTCTGCTGTGACTGTGCCCCCTTTTGCCAACCAAATCCTTGCCTCCTTACTGGGAGAGGAAGTTATTCCCTGGGAAGTCACATCAGAAAAAAAAAAAAAAGGTAGTTTTCCATGTTATGCTGTTTTTTTCTTTCCTCAGGAAAAGGAATGGAACTAGAAATTACAATGTGATATAAAGTCAATAAAAATGTGTGAAATAAGTTAATCTGTTGTACAGATACAGCTCCAAGTGTGGTTCAGGTATTCAAAAGATTGTAAAGTACAAGTGAAGTAAGATTTGTAGGACAAAATCCAAAATTGCATATAAAAAACTGAATGAAGTTAGAGTTGAGAAGTTTTTGAGTGCCTTAATTCTATACTTTTATATTTAACCAAATGTAAACGTAACCTCTTTCCAAATAGTTTGGATAAATTATTCTTCACAGAAGGTAACATCTTTTTCAGGAATTATTATTTCATTCTGCTGTATAACCTTAGTTTAAATTGCAACTAAACACAGTCATTTGTATTTTTTTGCAGTAACACACTCTGAGAATTTCTAAAACTACTGCAATGGCTTAGCAGCCAATGCTGCCCATATATGAATCTCCTTATCTTACAAAATGCATCCAAGCCATTAACAGATGAGTATTCTTTAAAAATATTCAGAAACCCACTGCATTTATTTTCTTCATCTCCAATGCAAAGGTTAAACCATATCAATGGCTATTTTATCTTGCTTTTATTTTCTGATGTACTCATTTATAGATCTTGGATGGGACGCTAGGAAAATCCTAGATGGCTTCTAGACTCTTCCAAATAATGTATTACAGAAACTCAGGATTAAAACCTGATTTTAAGTTGTTTTCAGACCTGATCTTTCTGCTTGGATTGCAGAATATTGTGCATTTATTGAACTGTGTGGGAGAGATTAACATTTAGCTTCTTTTCCTTTTTGTTTGCTTAGAAATCAACGAATGTACAGTTAATCCTGATATCTGTGGAGCAGGACACTGTGTTAATTTGCCTGTGGGATACACTTGCATCTGCTACGAGGGTTACAAACTTAACAATCAGCAGACAAAGTGCTCTGGTATGAATGGAAGCTTTGAAAAATCTGAAATAACCATACTATGAAATGTTGAAATGTAGAGTCTGGTCAGGGGAAACATGCTACAGAGCAGTCAGAAGTTGGTTCCTCTTACTGAATGCTTCCAAACTACACAGAAACTGTTTTTTATATGTCAAATAGAATTTGCCAGCTGGTCTCTGATACTGCTTGTCAGCTGCTCAGAACTGAACATGAATTTAATTAAATTAAATCCTTCCCCATTGTGAGAAGAGAGAAAAAGTGGTTAGACATACCATCTCTTCTCAGCTAAGTATCACATATCTTACATTGTCAGACTGCTAGGAAGAAATAAACTTCTGTTTGAAGAATGAAAACTGAATTACTGCCTGTTTCTCAAAATTATTTACCCAGCTACCAGCTCTGCACCTGGGCTAAATCCAGGCATTTTGTTAGGTCTCCCTTTTCAAGCTTCTGCTTAAGAAAGAACATACATTGTAAACATCCCAGAAGCACATTAGGAGATCTGCAAACCAAGGTCTTCATCCCCTTCTGAGATAGCAAGTTCTGGAACAGAGGGCTCTGAAGAACATGAGGCAGAGCCTAGACTGGCTCTGCATGAGCCATTCCAGATTTGGAAGCAGCTGTATCAGTAACTTTCCTTCATTCAGAGTGTGCTGGTTCCTCTTTAACTTGGATCAGAAAGAGTTTTTTATGTCATGTTATCAGATTATGTACTAGCAACTTTTCATGCTACCAAAAGTTCACTAACTTTACACAGATACACATGCTATGAGGTGAAACTACAGTATTACAAAAACATTTACACACATATACAGCCAAATGACAACTTCAGTCCTTACATTTCATCCAAATTATGTTAATGTTCCATGCTTGCAGCTTGTGCTCATTTTTTACTCAGTGTAGTGATTTGAATACTAATCATGTTACATACTTCAGACCAATGCAATGTTCTTATTGTCTAAGCCAAAAAGAGCAATTTTTTTCCAACTAGAACTATTTAATGCAACTTTTTTGTGACTCTGAGGGAGTGAAAATAGATGCTTTTTCAAATAGCTAAAATAAGATCAGTCGTTCCAAAAGCAGAATCATAGCTAATTATATGTTATTCCACAGTCTTACGTTTTTCCTTCTTTTATAGATATTAATGAGTGTAATCAGTCACCCCATCTCTGTTCCCTTGGACGCTGTGAAAATACAGAAGGAAGTTTCCTATGTATTTGCCAAGCTGGATTCATGGCTAGTGAAGATGGAACTGACTGCATTGGTAATTGCTAGCTTGCTTTGTAGACAATTTAAATGTAAAAATGAATCAAGGAGCTTATCTAAAACCCCCTAAAGTCCCCTTCTCATCTGTTCATTCTCAGTGTCATTGGTAGTGGACTTATGTGTGTCTGGAGGTGTTTTTAGAAGTTTCTCACCAATATTGTGGTGAAGAAAATATTTGAGTAGCTCCTACTGCTTTTAAAAATGATTAGTTGTTGAAACCCACGAATTTATTCAGTATCTTACTTTAGTAGAAACACCTTTTATGGTGAAAAATACAAATATCCAAGACTCAGTCTCTAGCAGCTGTAGCAAAACATTTTTAAATGCAGCTGCAAACAGACGTGGATTTTGCAGAGCAATACAGCCTGCATTGGCTGTGATCTTCCTCCAGCACAGTGTGGCACTGCCCTGGGCACAATATGCAGCTAGTGACACGTTGTGTTTGCAACCAGGGCTGCTCACTGGGTGCTTTCCTGTTTTTTTTTTTCTAGATATTCTCTCAGATATTACAAGGTGTGAGGTAAAAACAGAACTGCTCACTAAGAACAGTTACTGAACTCAGTAACTGTAAGCTCAGTAAGAACAGAGGTTCTGTTCTTAGAAACAAGAAGTGTTGTATGTGCAAAGAGCTTAAAAAATCCCAACTTACTTATGCAGAGTTTAGAGGAGATGCAGGCATTCAGTGAAGCATCTCCTTTGGTAAAGCAAAGTTTCCCTTAACTTTTCTTTTTCATCTGCAGATTTTAACGAATGCTCAAGACCTCATCTATGTGGGGAAGGCTTTTGTGTAAATACTCTTGGCTCCTACAGATGTGAATATTGTGATACTGGATACCAAATGAGCAGGAGAGGTGAATGTGAAGGTAGGTTTGAACTCTTCGCCAGTAGTAATACAGTGACAGTTGCCAAGCCAAACAACTGCAATAGGACAACCTGTTTGTTCACATTTTCTGTTGTTTCTGATATTCACAAAAACTTTACATTGGTGTATTTATTTTTTGATAACTATGGTCATAAGATGGAAATATTAAAATAACACAGAAATTTTTTGTTGCTTAATATTTTTTTACCTGGTATATGTCTTAATTAATTTCAATCTCCATTTGCTATTTGATTTCAGATGGAATGTCTTGGCACAGTGGTTTTATATCTATGTTTAGGGTTCCCTTTTCCCATCCCACTCTGTGCTTATTTCCATGGGTAATTTATCTATCTTAATCTTGCTGCTGGATTTCTCTCACAGCACCTTCTTCATTTAATTCACCTTCAGATCATTTAAATTCCCTTTGTACATCAGCTGAAAATAGCAGGATGTTTAATAGGATGTTGCTTGTTTTATCTACAGTATGTCCTGGATGTTTATTCATATCACAAAAAGAGTGCCAAATATTATTTCTGATTAGAATGATTAACTTTTCCTGCTGCTAAGAGAGACTTAGCATTATGACTTGAGCTGAAAAGGGAGAATTCTCAGAAGGTGCAGTCTTATACCAGAATCCTTTTTGACTACTCTCCAGTCTTTTCAGTTGCTTGATGTCTGGGACCACAATTCAGTTCCTATTACTTAGATTTAAGACACTGCAGAGGAGTTTGCCCACTATGGACAGAACCATCTCAGGACAGCTATTTTAATAGCTTTGCCATCTCTTAACTCCATTGTTAGTCATTCCATGCCTACTTGACCAAGTTTCTGGTTAAACAAAAAAACGACAACAAAAACAAACAAAACACACAGAAAAACCAAACAAAAATACAAAAGCTAACAAAAACTGTATTTTTCCCTGTATTGTAATAGGTAACAAATGATAAGTTGACTTTTTATTTTATATATATATATAGAGAGAGCAGCTATTTCATGTTTTGGGAGATCTGAGGACTTGTGACCTTCATAACTTCACGTTATTTTTCAGTGTGATTTTTTTGCTGTTCTTTTTTATTTTTTTTCAATTTCAACTTGAATATTAAAAAACCAAACCACAGGCTTCAAAATCATTTTAAACATAGTTTTCTTCATTATTTAGTCTCAGTTACTTAGGACAGAATAAAATTGCTAACATGGTTGGTTGCCTAGCAAATAAGCAAGTTAAAGCTGCTGTGGATGTATTTGCTGTTCGGAGCACTGCCAAAAGATTCCTCATTTTCTTCAGACTATTATTTTTTAAAATTTAAATAAATGTTTCACACATTCCACTCTTACAAGTGCTTTTTCCATATCTTCTCTGTCAGTTGGGAATCTGAGATTAAAATATGTCGGAAAACAGAATATCACAGTGTGTTAAATTTCTTACTAGCTTGTATTTTAAGTAGTGTGGTGGTGGTCCTCTATCATTTAACTTAACAATGTGTCATGTCTGAAACCAAATTCTTTGTTGAAAGTTATTTAAGGTTGCTTAAGGGAAAAACCCTCCTACACTAAATCAATCATACCAAGGAAATGACACATTCAGGGAATCATTTCACCATGTCATTACACCTACACATTATAGTCACCCCTTTGACAGATTCCAGATTCCACAAATAACACTTTTCTACCTTCTTCACACTTCAAAAACAAAGGCAAGAATCCTCCAAGCTGCCCCCAGTACACACAGGTCACTTAAACTTCCTCAACTCATCTTCATTCTGCCTTCAAGCTCTACTGGTGCAAGTGCTGTCAGGGGCCAAGCCTGGGAAACAGTACACATAACTTTTTTTAGAGACTATTGTTTGTGTTGAACAGTTTTATATGCATAGCTGAACATCACTGCATACAATTAAGTATTGCTATAAAATCCTCTTGACATTTCTTTACGCTTTTCAGCATTTAAACTTTATTTTGACTGACAATTTCTGTACCAAATATATCCTTTATGTTGTTTATTTTGAGGGCAGATTCAGTCCAGGCAGTTCTTCCAGAAGTTATTGGTAAATAGAGCCTGGACATGCAATTCATGACATTTTCAGGACCTATCTTTTGTCATGGGTAAACTAGAACCTCTCCTGATGCAACAAGTCCCTCTTGTCACCCTAAATATTACCAGCCTCAATGATGTGTGTGTTGCTTGTGCCTTCTTTCAGACATAATTGTCTACTCCTTGTGAACATCTTTGATTAACATTCACACAATTAAACTTAGATTCCACATAATACTTAAATGCTGCATAACTCTAGGACACTGGAGAATAACTAATTCCTCTTAGCTTTTTAAGCTTTTTTCTTTTTAAGCCAGTTACAATTTCATTGTTGTTGCAACACACTTCCAAAGTCTCTTGAGACTGACTATAGGAAGAACTTCAGGACATGTCAGTATAGTAAAGGGATGATGTAAGCAAAGTTATTATTACCTAAGTCAGGAATCTGATCTGCTATATGTTACTAAGACCTACCAAAGATTCACAGTATAAGAGAAAATTCAGATTTGGTTGCATGTACTATTACCTAGTTTGTGTCTCAGAGATGCCCTTTCACTGGTACAAATCTGTATGAAATTGTACCTTTCTGTGTCTCTAACAGATAAGGTACAGCAACTCTTTCAATGTATTAGTGTAACATGAGCACAGTCAGAATAACCAGATTAATTTATTGTTTAGTGTTCTGTTGTGGCTTTGATGGGTATTTCCTTTATCTTCTCTTTTGAAGACATTGATGAATGCCTGACTCCAGCTACTTGTCCAGATGCACAGTGCCTTAATGTTCCTGGCTCTTACCAGTGCATTCCTTGCAGAGTGGGATTCAGAGGCTGGAATGGACAGTGCCATGGTATGTTCAGTACTCTTTGCATCTGCAGTTCTTGTTATGACATGCTGTACTTCCTATTCCATCAGTGTTACAACCTGATGACACAACCTGGTCCCCATTGCCTGCAATACGAGAATCATAGAATGGTAGGAGTTGGAAGGAGACAGAGTCCAGCCCCCCTGCCAAAGCAGGATCACCTAAAGCAGGAATGCATAATGGAAAATACAAGAGTTTTGAAATTATTTTATGTTCTCAATATATATGAAAAAATCAAGCTTGACTTTGTACCTGTTTATGAAAATAGACTGATTGAAAATGCAATGGCATAACTTTCATTTGTTTATTTCTAAAGAGGTTAGGAGCAGAAGGAGAGAAGTTGCTGCTCTGCTCAGATTTACAAACAAAACTAAGTCATGTAAACGATAAGTCTTGGTTCCAATTGCTAGTACTTTTTTCCTTCTATTAATGCATGTAGTTTCCTTTTTTCCTTTGTTTTATGAAATGTTCTAAGCCTAGACCTCTCACTCACATCATTATTGATGTGATTAGTCTTCACTTTCTGTTTATCCTAGACTTAGATCATATTGGAAATGAGCCAGGCACATTTTAGAAAATGTAATGCAGACAGTTTGTTTTAAAACTGTAGTTTTGCAGTATGGTACAATTTAAATACACTGGAAAGGAAAATATTTCCCAAGTTATCTATGAAGGGTAATTATGTTCCCATTATTCCATAAATCCATTTGTTTCTGCTGTTAGTTTAGGTCAGTTGCACCTCTGTTCTTTTTACCCAGTGCTGTTTTCAGTATTCTTTTTAACCTCACCTAATTCCTCTGGCTGAACTTTATGCTCTAGAAAGTCTAGTGAAACAATTCTGCAGTTCTTTAGTGCCATTGATAATGCAATCTCCAGGATTTAAGGCCAGGAACATAGCCACTTTTGTTTAATAAAGGCAAGTCATTCAGTTTAACTCAAACTTACATAGAATACTTTTAATTGTGGATTAGGTGTGAATATCCAGTGTGAGATATATTGGAAAAACAAAATGGCACCTGCACAACCTGCCCCTTCATTGTCTAGAAATGTCTCAGGTTCCTCACTGTATTTGTGTCATACAGGGACTATTCTAAAATGCCTTTTTTAAAAGTTTACTTACAGTCACTGATTATTTTTTCACATCTTTCCACATTTGCATATATATACAAATAAAATATAATGATGTAGAATGACTTATGTGAATCTAGAGCAGTCTTCTAAGCTGTTTAATAATAATGATGAAAAGGAATATAACAGAGAGAGAAATAAAACTCAAGGAGAGACAAATGATGCACCACACAATTACTCGCCACCCACTGACCAATGCCTGAGCAGTGATCCACCCCTCCTGGCCAACTCCTCCCTGTTTATATCTTGAGCATGATCACAGAATCATAGAATCATTTGGTTGGAAAAGACCTTTAAGATCATCAAGTCCAACCATTAACCCTACACTGCCAGGGTTCATAAACCATGTCCCCCAGCACCACATCCACATGGGTTTTAAACACTTCCAGGGATGGGGACTCAACCACCTCCCTGGGCAGCCCATTCCAATGCCTAACCACCCTCTCTGGAAAGAAATGTTTCCTGATATCTAAGCTAAATTTCCCTTGGCACAACTTGAAGCCAACTTCCCTTCAGGTAGTTGTAGAGAGCAATAAAGTCCCCCCTGAGCCTCCTCTTCTTCAGACTAAACAATCCCAGCTCCCTCAGCCTTTTCTCATAGGAGAAACTCTCCAGACCCTTCATCAGCTTTGTTGCCCTTCTCTGAACCCGTTCCAGTGCCTCAACATCCTTCTTGTAGTGAGGGGCCCAAAACTGGACACAGTACTCAAACTGAGTACAGGGGTACAATCACCTCCCTGCTCCTGCTGGCCACACTGTTCCTGATACTGATGATGTATTATGCAATGGAATATTCCTTTGTCTAGTTCAGATCAGCTGTTGTGGCCATATTCCCGCAGAGCTCTGTGGGCACCTGCTCACTGGCAGAGCATGGGAAACTTAAAAACCCTTAACTTAGGATAAGCACTGCTTAGCAACAACTAAACCATTAGTGTGTTATTGACATTATTCTCATACTAAATCCAAAGCACAGCACTATACCAGCTTCTAGGAAGGAAATTAACTTTATCCCAACTGAAACCACCATGTAGGTGTCTATGGGATAGCTCATGGAAAAATGAAAGGTTCTTTGAAGTCCTTCTGTAAATAAATGTTGGTTTGCAACCAGGAAGAGAGATTTGGCTTCTAAAATTTCTGTTATAAATGCATAATCCTATGGAGTTCTTTGTTGCCTATATAGAGTAGCCTTACAAAGGGGCCTCTGTGTAGAAATCCCCATGGAATTCCTCAGGTGTCAGCTAAGTCCTTTAGAACCTGCCTCCTTTATGGCAACTTTTAAAATGTCGTTTAAGAAGTTCTCACATGTACATGTATTTCATATAGTAAAGTAACACACTGGAGAACTCCTCTAAATCCTGTACATTCATCAACCTAGCTTTAAGAAACAGGAAAAACTCAGCAACAGAAAATGTGCTCAAGGTCTATTTTAGCTTCCAAGAGGACCTGCCTGTTCCTTTGCTAAACAAGCAGAGGCAGCAGGTTGAGGGATTCTGACCAGAGCACATGTTTTAGAAATGGTTTCAGAGAGAACAACCTTGCCAGCATGAGCTGTGTCTGTTTTGCTGGACTGTTCCTTGCAACAGCAGAAGGATTAGTGATAATGGCTACAAGGTACTGGCAGCTGCTAGTGCTTTTATCACAGGTCATATCCTAAGAGTAAATCTGCATAATGCAAGAAAGAAAATGCCCAGCACTTGCTAACCTCTCCTCTATACTAAAGCTGAACTGGTTAAAGCTACTGTGGGAAAATTATGGGTGAAAGTATCTCCTTTAGATAAGGATGATGTATATGCAGTCATTGCAATAATTATTTGAAGGGAAATTTAAATTAAAAAAAAGCAAGGAGAAACAGTTTGTTAGCCTAAACTGCAGTCCCTGCAGCACTGGCATGAAAGCATTGTTGTAGTCATGTGGACTCTGAGTATAGATGAGTGTTCGAGCACAGGGCAGCTTGAGTTCAAATTAATTTTGTTTAGTTCAGAATTGCTGCAGAATTGTCAAGGTCAAAATATACAGGAGAATTGATTATATAACCATGCTTATGGCAGAATTTGAATAAATTGCCAAGCTCAACTGAAAGGTAGGTGTACTCAAGTTAATTATTTATTCATTATTTCTTCTTAATCACAGATATAGATGAATGTCAGTATGGCAATCTCTGCACAAACGGACGTTGTGAAAATATGGAGGGGTCTTTCAGATGTATTTGTGGCCATGGTTTTAAACTCTCTGCATCAGAGAATCAGTGTGAAGGTAGGAAAGAACATGATTAAAAATTGTAAGACTTCATTGGACTTTTAGATAATATTTTTCTTCTAATAGTATTTCTTTTAACAGAGACAGACCAAAGGTACAACAGTGGAGCTATTCTAATAACCAAATGTGAAATGGGTATTCCCATTTTATGGCTTTCATGGTCACCTTGTAGATTTGGACATTTGTTATAAAAAAAGAACATGTAGTAATATTTATATTGCTAAATTGAAATTTCTGCTAAATCCTTGGCATTTCTGTCATTTTGGTGGTTTGGGAATGGTGGCTTTTGCTACCTTAATTGGTTTTACTTTCTATCATTTTTTAATTTCATGTGGGTGAGTGGAATCAAAAAAAGCCAGGCTGCACCCTCTTGGAAGCCAGCATTGTCAGATAACAATGAGCTGATATCTGCAGCAGTGTCACTGCATTTCCAGCAGTACATTTAGTAGAGAGAGTTTGGTATCATGTTTCTTAGACTAGTACCTGTACCTACAAAGTGTCAGGTTCTACATTTCTTCCACACCTGAAATTCCCATCAGGGCTGCTCCAGTGAAACAAAATAGGACTGAAGTCAGAGCAGAGCAGTCTGAGAGACAACCTAGAGTGTGTAGGAAGTAGGAATATCCCTCTCCTTAGGGAAAGAGGACTTGCTGAAACCTGTCCCCAAAGGTGAAACTCCAGGAGAATGTCTCCAAGCTGTGGAAGCTCATGGAAACCTGAACTTTTCTTGTCAGATGTTGGTTTTTCTTCTTTTCCCTTCCCCCAACCCTTCTCTAAATGTCTATGTATAGCATGAAACACTTTCAGACTTCTGAGTGCTAAAAATAATGCAGCAAAACTAAATGATCATTCATGTAAATTTGTCAGGAAGTTTGAAACAAAACATCAGTGTAAGTTAAGAGTCTTGAGTGAATTAAATGTGCTGTCCAGGACACACAGCAGACGGGTCTTGGGGAAAGTATGTAGACAAAGTTTGACTGCTTCCTCTGAGCCTTTCATGGAAAAGGGCCCTTGCCAAGCTGAGCTGGCATGTGCAGACTGTTCTTCTTAAAGTGCACCCTTCTAAAGTAAGGACTTGTACACGTGCCCAGATGCTTAATGCAGCCCTACAGTTTTTGGTGATCCTTAAATTCAAAACTTCTGTGGTCACGGGAGACCATTACTCAAGAGGTCAGACTGTGTAGCCATAACACAGACCTAAAAAACCTTATTGAGTAACTTTCTCCTGTTTGAATTGGAGTATGTTTTCAGAAAGACATTTTGCTGTGCTTAAATCCTAGAAGTGACTAAGAACATATCATATCAATTTAATTACTGTTCCTTAACAAGTATTTTACAAGTAGGGAAGGGAAAACAGGCTTCCTTGCTCAGACAAGACATGTACTATGCTCTGAATTCAAAGTGCCACTCCCCTCCAATATTTTGAGGTTTTCATAGGAAAATATAAGTTTGATGTTCAAGACCATCTGTTAACCCAGGCTGACCCCAGTTTATGAGAACTGAAGCACAGAGGGATTAGCAGTGGTTATGGAAGCAGAGAGACATTTCCCTGTACTTAGAGGACTAATGCTGTTACAAGGCAAGTATTTAAAGGAGCCTTAAGGTACAACTTGTAGGGGAACAGCCTGTCAGTGTGCATGTGAAAACCACACCCTGTTAAAAGGTGGTGATCCTCCTGGAAACTATTTTGTGGGTTTTGCTGACTCACTGGAGCAATTGGCTTGTTACCTTTGCCGGATATAAAAAAAAAAACAACCAAAGAAACCCCAACAAAACAAAAGCAGCTCTCAGTCAGCTTCTGTGTGTATTTGTGATTCTGCGTGTACCTGCTTGTGTGCTGAGAGGCATAGTGACTCCACATGGAGTGCTGAGTGCAATCAACTCAAGGAAATCATCCCATCTGCAATTTCAGATATTTTTATGCATTATATCGACTTATCTGCATTTGTTAATAAATAAGAACACGAGAAGCAGAACTGGATATTGACACTGCTGTTTTGTTCTGAATTGGTTATTGTACCACTTGATTAATAATTGGTATTTTCAGGTGTGTTATGTTTTCACTGTCTCTTCTGCTGCAGATATAGATGAATGCCAGCACCGATCCCTCTGTACGAATGGGCGCTGCAGGAACACAGCAGGATCTTTCAGATGTATTTGTAGCCAGGGCTATAAACTATCATCTGCTGGAGATCAGTGTGAAGGTAAGCTTGTGGACTTAAGCTACTGATTCATTGTTCTTCAGTAAAATAAAGATTTCTGCTATAGATATGAGCTCTTTTGAGAATGGGGCAGAAAGATGTGTTTCTTCTCTCTCTTTATACCTTACTGCCAACAATTCAATAGTCCCCACCTACACAGCTACACATATAATGAATTCCTAGAAATAGTCATCATCTTTCCACATAGAAGAAATCAGCACATTTCCAACAGTAAGACTGAAAGAGCAGTTGACATTATTACCTAAAACAATTAAGTCTTTCCAACCCTTGTTGCTCAATTTCTGACACAGAGGTTCTATATTACAGAAGCTTCTGCCAGTGTCTGCTATTCACGTGGGGGCCTGCTAAGTTAAAACTTCTTCTCCAGCTGGTTTTGGCAACCTGTAGCCAGCCACCACAATCCTTCATGTGTACTGGCAGGAGAAAATGTGTAGTAAAAGGTGAGCTCCAGAAGGATCTGCTGGAGGTCACAGCTTTCACTGTCTCAGAAGGCAGTCTACAAACTGAGCTTGTAGAAACTAAAGAGGTGAAAAATGTACTGTAAATGTAGGAAGAAATACTGTGTTTCAGAAAAAATAGAAACATTCTATAATCTCTCAGGTAGGACAATTTAATTCTCCAGTAACTGGCAAACAGATTTGTTTATAATTAATTATTTAATAGCTGCTCCCTCTTCTCCATTGGTGGCTATACCACCTGATATCTGCTGCACTACTCCTGATTGTTACAGAAGACACCTTGAGTATGTAAGAGTTCCATAAAAGATTGTACCTAGAAAAAAGAGTACATAGAAAACAATGAGTTTCAACTGAATTTGTCTGAAGACACCTTCTTACTGTGAGATTTGGCATTAACTCAGCACAAGGGAGTTGTTAATTTTTTCTCATGCCCCTAAGTCAATAATGATTTCTGTTTTAAATAAACCACTATTTATTTCTCTGTTGAAAATTATTCTAAAACGTGGTTATCAGAAGTTCACAACTTTGTCAGCATTAAGTGCAGTTTTATCAGCAATAACATTCATTTATATAAGAAAGCTATCCCTCTTCCTTATTTTTATCAAATAGATTAAATCACAAGGATATTGCACTCTGATATAGTGTGGGCTTTCCAGAGAGAAGTATAGAAATGAGGTCATGTCCTCTTCTGCAATTGCATTGTTATTCATTTTTGCAATGCAGGAAAAAGTTGGCTTTCTAATTGGTAAAAATCCATGCTTAAGAAATCAGAATAATCAAAGGCATTGAAAAAGACTTTGATAACTATTCTTCAAAGTAAATTATCTGCATTATCAGAGCAGTAGACTGTGAATTACAAGCTAGGGCTCTGTGGAGTCAGGGGAAAGTTGCTTATGAGATGCTTCTTTTGACTCTCCCCTTTTCTGTTTGCTTTTAAGACTTAGAGGCACAGTCATCAAATACCTTGTGATCTTTAGCTGTAATGAATCAAAACTGTGTAACATCACTGGAATGTAGGCTGAATTAATCCTGTAACACAGCAGCTGTGCTCAGCTTCCTCCACTGGGCTGTCTTTAAGCCCCTTCCTATTGAAAGACAATAGGAAGAAAAGATTTTACGTAGTGACAACACCAGAGTCCTGTTCTTGAATTATTTTATCTGGTATCTGTCCTGAAAGACAGATAACCCAGTTATGTGTCAGTCAGCATGTTCATCTGATGGATGTTGAGACTCTGAGGTATAGAAGCAGCTGGGAATTAGACTCCATGTGCCCTACCTCTGGAGCTGGATTTATGCCTTGGGTGCAGCACTGTCTAAAAGAAACTATTCAGCTTCACAACCAAGCTGCTGAGCCTGTAAAATGGCTGTATTACATCCTGTGAACTGCATGAAGAAGTAAGCATTAGGGCAGTAGTGGGCACCCTGTGGTCCCTGTCCTGCAAGCCTCCTATCCACGTTGTTGCTTCGTGAGTAGTCTCCACAGGCATGTTTTATCTGGTGTGTTTGGACTTGCCCATATTCAAGGGGATGTCTGAGTCAGGTCACTTCAGACACAGGGATCTCCTTGTAGAGGTCTAAACATGTCCAAAGATCTGTTATTACAGCTTTCATGGGAGATGCAGGTGACACATGTTAGATGTATTTCCTAGGAATAAATGAAATACCAACTCAAATTGTAAAGCTCTCTAGAAATATAATAAGTTTGATGGTGTGATAAAAGGGAAATTAAAAGGATATCCTAAAGTATAGGAAACTAAATTTCCAGACATGCACATAGTTATTAAAGGACTTTGTAGCTTTGAATTTCTATATTAGTATCAAAGTATCAGTATTAAAAGTTTCATCAGTTTTCACAACACCTAATAATTCAGTTACATTTTTATTTCAGATGTTGATGAGTGCCTCCAAGACAGTGATATTTGCCTTAGAGGAAACTGCATTAATACAGATGGTTCTTACAAATGCACTTGTCCAGAAGGTTTCCAGCAGATAGCAAATAGAGGATGTCAAGGTATGAAACAGCTTTAAAAAAAAATACCTGGATCATTATTATAAATATTGAAGTTTTTAAGCATAACTTGGGATAGTCACAGATCATTCTAAGGAAGAGAATCTGATTTTTTTTAATCTTTTGTATACTTTCTTACTCTTCTTAATTGATATTGATATTGCTCTGTAAATAGATGCTAAGAAGTTATTTTAGGAGGCTGAAATCTCAGCCTTCATAACTTGAAGGAGAATCTATATTAGAGCTGGCAGAGATACAGTGCTGCATTTTCCCAAATCCTAGAAACATTTATTTTGACAGAATCTTCTATGTGAATCAGTAATGTAATAGAAAGAGCAGTCTATTTAGCATCTAGTCACATTAGATAAACCTTTCTTGCTTCTAAAACACTTGCTTTGTGGAAGATGGGTGGGGAGGAAGAGAATGTGTTATCTGAGGCTGGGTCAGTGTTGCCAAACCCAGAAAATACTTCGCAGGTTTTAGTTCTGAACAATCCCAACTCCGTGTTGGCATAAGTCTCAGGCATGCCTCACAACTTTTTGCCATCCATTTTTATGATATGAGAACCATGGTATTAGAGCTGGAAAGTTACAGTGTGTTTGTGCTCTAAATGACTGGAGGACCAGGAGACAGAGCTTTGCTTTGGCTCCTTTCTTATGCATAGTAAAGACTTGAGCTGAGACTGTATTTCAGCTGATCTGTGTTGAAGATCTTGTGCAACCACCAGTAAAAGTTCTGAGTATTCTATGACTGCTTTTAATTCACAAAGTGCTGCTTTCAACATATGGATGTGCTGTACTAAACCTTGATTTAGATAAAAGAGAATTCATCACAAGCTATAAATCTTGAATGTCAGTTTTTATATAATTCTGTTCTCCTTACTCCACTGTGTAAAGTAATAGTATATTGGGTTTGTGTTCTAAATGGATAAATGCAACAAAACTGAAAGCACTTATGAGCCAACTGAAGGATAGACAGTTTTTTTAACAGAAAAATATGGATGAAAACTGAAAATAATTTCAGGTAAGAGCATCACACTTGAGAAGGAAGACCACCAACAATGAATAAGTATTTGCTGTAGAGGGGAGTGAAACTTTTAACAATAGGGAGATCAATATGAAAGCAAATGGAAGAAAGGAGGAGTTGATACAATGAATATTGACAAGTTAGAATAGCACAGAACTTGACACAGCAAAAGAACCTAACAGGACATCATTAGCTAGCTGAATTAAGTATAGTTAAACTCATTTTAGCTGTTACAGGATGCATTCGTGGAATTTTTATTTGTCAAAGATGGAAATCTTCTGTGTAATTTTTGTTCTATATTTTGTACCAGACAAAACTAGACATACTTCTGTCATAAATTATTACGACTTTACATTTCAACAGTACCTTTAAAATATTATAAGCAGCAGCTAAACTCAGATGTTGATAAATGACTGAAAGTTAGTTCTAGCACAGTTCTATAATACAAAGAAAAAACTATTTTTGAGAAAATTTACATGGAGAGAGTAGAGGCATGATAAAATATCCAGATAGTAGTCCACTAGTGCAGAGTGATCTTGATCATGTGGTATACTGGGTATGAGCAAACAGTTTGTATTTGAATATACCCAATTCTGTACTGAAGGAATCCCAGTCATGCTTGTAAGATAGCAGACTTCCTTCTGGGACACAGTCCCTGAGAAGGGTTTGGAATCAGAGACAATCAGCTCAATATGAGCTTCCAGTACAAGCCTGTAGCCAGGGTAACTTAACACTCCCCAAGAGACTGAAAAATCAGAATACCCAGCAGGAGTAAGCAAGGTTCTTTTACCTCTGTTCTGCACTGATACAGCTGCTCTTGGCACATTGTTCTACACTGACATTCTGGTGCCCACAATTCAAAAGGGTTGCTGATCAGCTGAGGAGAGTCAGAGATGAATGCAAAAGATATGGTGGCCTGGGGGAAAAAGGATTGAATGCTTTTAAACTGTTAAGTTTGTTGAAGGAAAAAAAAAAGAGAGACTTGATCATGGACTTACTACGTTCAAAGGAAACCATAATTGAAAGTAGAGAGCTATTGAATTAATTTGGCAAATTTATCACAGAATGGAGTGTCTGCAAGTAGAATCTGGACTAGACTAGAAATTAGGAACATGCATTTTAGTAAGGAGCAAAGCTGAGAAGATTCCAAAACATTAGTAAGTGTGCAATTTGCTCTTTCCAATGATTTATACTCTTACTTCCCTAACATTGTTTATCTGGTTTTCCTGCATTTTAATACAAATACATCATTCTACTTTGTGTAATCAGCTGTTTGGTTTCCAGTGTTTTTCTGGCAGTTTTAATAAACTAACATCTTAGTCGTGAGAGTAGTGTGGGTCCTGGGAAGGTACTGTACTGTCCTTGTCACTCCTGATCTGTCACCTTGCCTGATTTCAGAGAGCTTCAGGAAGTGTAGATTGGTATGAACTCAGAAATGTAGGTGTTGTGTAAAGCACAGCACCCTGACTGTTCCCTGTGCACATTGTGGTAGATTCTACCCTTCCCCAAGCTGCCCTGTTCTTTCCATATATGTGCTGTGACTTAGAACACTAGCCTAGAAGTTTTACACACAGCACAGATTCAGTCTGTACCTAAAGAAAATTCTGTAATTCATGAGTCTTGCAGTAATGGCATTGAAAACATAATTTCTCTCTAGTCTATCAAAAGTACTGTCTACTTTGGTGTCTGTAACAACTGCCAGAATCAAAGCAACAAAAGACACGGTTAACAATAGGAAATTCTAGCATCTGTGATGATGGATGAATGAGCCACAGCTGCAAGTTCTGTTTGTAAGTTTGTGTTTGATCTCAGCATGGGACTGAAAACTTCTTAATAGGTTTTTGTAAAGCAAAATTCAAAAGCATAATTACAACGTGAATGGTAATTCACGTGAAAGTAGTACCTCCTTTAATTAATCAGTGTAGTCCAGAAGTTCTGATGACTGGTTTTGTTGTTGAGACATCAGTCAGAAAGAAAGGCTTGTTTTTCAGATTCACAAGTTTGAAAGGTAGTGTTTGAAAAATGCTTTCTAAGTTTAAAAACAAAACCAATGACAACAGGCTTTTCCAGGCTCTTTGGGACCATTCCCAATCAGCAAAAAAAAAGAGCATTTGGCTTTAAATTATATAATATCAGCCTACTGGGAAAGGTTCAACTCCAAACCTGCTAGTAACACATGGAGATAGATGCACAAATTGACCAGCATGTCAAAAAGCAGTGAGGTGGTACAGAGTTTATACTGGTGTCTCTCAGATCATTTTCTTCTTCTCATCATCATCACAGAGTGAGATAGTGAGATTATGATGCAGCAGCACATAGTGATGTTTACAGACTTTAAGAATGATCTCAGAAGATTTGTTTACCCTGAAAAATGAACCCCATTTACATACAGCTGTTGACATATCTGGTGGAAACAAAAGCTGCCTTTAAGACTGGTAGAACTTAGGCTTAATATTAAGGGTGGGATGATTTGCAAAGGTATTAATGTCTCAATGTTTTCAGATATCAATGAATGTGAGAGATCTGACCTCTGTTCACCTCATGGGGAATGTCTCAATACGGATGGTTCCTACCAGTGCATCTGTG
The DNA here is from genome assembly GCA_024611195.1 of Ceyx melanurus. NCBI lineage: Eukaryota > Metazoa > Chordata > Aves > Coraciiformes > Alcedinidae > Ceyx > Ceyx melanurus. The sequence continues at coordinate 127,461 of JANHGL010022577.1, read as the reverse complement.
AGCTGGGCTTTTCTGTGTCTGCAGATGGCCGAACATGTGCAGGTGAGACAGGTCACATAAGGCATTCCTGTTGATTTGCTGTTATTAGTTTGGTAAGAAAAGTAGTCACTTGGGATCTCTTACTCCAAAACCACTACTATCTGCATCTGCCACCTAAGTGTCCTTTGTTATTTTTCTTGTATATGCATTCTGTGCTCTGTTGCTCTTTGAAACATAAGTAGAGTAACAGGAAATGTACCAAATGGGCAACATAATGGAGTTAATGTTTGTTGCAGGCTGTGGTTTATGTTTCTGGATTTGTAATAACTTTGCTATCTTAACATTGGATTCTATTTTTCTGAGCAAAAGAGATTAGTGAAAAAGAAGGAACACCAACCTAATTATAGCAAATGATGGCAAAGGAGGTAATTATATTTTTATGTTAAGAAATATTAAACCAGTAGGCATTTGTAATAATATGAAAATCATTTTGTAGATAGGAATTTATTTCTATTTTATCACAAGAATGGAAGGAATAAATATGTATAAAATGCACGTAAAATGGCTTTGGAACTCAGGCTTCTGACAAGTTTCAGTGGGTAAGACCTTCCTGCCATAAATATTTAGGATTATTTCATTTCAAGCTTAAGGGCATTAGCAGCAAGCCTGAGCTTCCTGAATGTTCTCATTGCTGCCTGTGTGACAAGCACTTGTCAAGACTTTGCTGGGTTTGTTTTTTAAGATGCAAATGAAGTATCCATACAGCAGAAGTAATTAAAATGAGAATCTGTAGTAAAATGCTGGGATAGAACCTCAGGCAATTTGAAATGGCTTAAAAGGAGTAAATAGCAGTAGTTAGATCTTAACTGTGATAAACTGAGCTTATTCTTCTGAAGTAGGCCCATTTATACAGGTATTTTTCATATAAGGTTGTAAAAGCTGCTCTAGTAATAACACTGGTGAGAAATAACCAGGAGCCTACAATTTAGGTGTAACTGGAGTTTTTATTTGGTTGTAGCAGGAGAATATACCCTGTTGCTTACAGAATGCCCTCACTTGCTACTGATGCTGCTCTCCTGCACTGAATTTTAAATGGGAGACTTGGGCTCGGTGATACCAAGAAAATAACATGGTTTTGTGTAGTCACTGATGCTGCTAGAAAAACAAACAACATTACTGTTGTAAAAGTGTTAAAAAGTGTGGCTAGTGGGTCTCAGGCATCCAAGAAGCCAGCAAGTTGTTCTCTATCCCAAATCACAGCCCAGTAGATCTGTATTGTGATTTCATGGGCCAGCTTTTCTCATAGTTCACATGGGGATAGTGAAAAGGTTCTTCCTTCAGTGAAGGAGATGTGTTGAAACTTCTGACTGTTGCATTTACTCCCCCTACATTTACCAGATGAAAAACAGCATCAAAGCATTATTATTATTTGAGCTGGCACATAAGCTGCCATAGAGTTAAGTAATATAATATCTAATGGAATTAAATACACTACTGGCAAGAATACTGTTGTGCTAATGTAAGGGAGGAAGTGCTGTATATGTAGATACAGCATGAAACACTTTGTTAGTGTTTCAATTATTATTGATAACTAAAAAAACCCTGCAGTATTTTTGGTACTTTTTTTCTCTAAACATTTACTTTATTTTGTAATCATGGCATAAGTTGAAAGAAACATTCCCTTACTGCCAAGACAAAAGTCTGGTCAAAGTAGGCTGGAGAGTAAATCTGAATAATTCCCATGATTGATGGAAAAGGCAGTATTTTGTGATTTCAAGTAGTGGAGATAATTCCAAAGTATGTTCATGGACTGTCTTGGCATCATGTATACATTTCACACCATGTTTAGGAAGGATATGGTTAAATATCTTCAATTTCTCTGCAAGAAAAGTAATAACAGGTGTTTTGCCTCATTGTTGAGCATAGCTAGGAAAAAAAATAAAATAGGAAAAAAAATAAAACAGTGGTCAAAGAAGAATGCAGCCTGCTTTTAGTAGAAACCAAACACTTTATTCCAAAATAAAGTTTGAAGAACTTTTATTTTTATTAACATTTGTGAACTCAAGCTCAAAGAAATTAAAAAAGGCAGAACTGAATGGAAACACAGCTTAAAAATAAATAAAATTGGTGGCATCTAATTGTAGGGGATGTACCAGAAACTGAGCCCCTCTGTCTGTATCTCTGACAATTAATAAAGTAGCACAGTTCCAAGGGACAGGTTACCATTGGATATGATGAAGTACTACAAAGTTAATCTCCATTAGAATAAAATACCAACTTCTACTAAATAGAAAAAGATGAAATCACAAGATATTTCCAGGATTGTGAGTAGTTTTGGAACTTTTTAATGAAGAATAAAACAAGTAAAAAACCAGTTGAGTGTGCTTCACAAGTAGTTGGTGGTGTGTATGGAATACAGATCAGACTTTATATTCAGCTCTTGGAAAAGTATTTTAATAACTTGGCGAAGCAAGAGTACTTCTAGTCTTCTGAAGCAGCAGCAATCCTTTTCTACCACAATTAGTTTCTCCATTCTGTCATTTTAATAAAAACAGTTCTAGAATTGAAAAAAAACTCATTAGAAGGGAGCACTGATGGTGTCAGTGTTAATATTTGTAGTGGTGTCGGCTTCGTGTGAAAAGGCAAGACAAAACAAAATGATCAGAAGCAAAAGGAACATGAGACATTCTAGATACTGAGAAAAGGATGTGGCTTCCAGCCACAGAAGCTACTGTTCTTTACACTAAGTGCCTCTATGCATTTACTTCTACTTAAATGAGTGAGAATAGCTGTTTATATCATCAGAGAAAGAATGTGAGGAAATTTTGCTGGATTCGGGCACCTCTCTGTACCTGGGGAGCAGATTCTCCATATCTCCAAACAATTTTTTGTATGTGTTTTACTCTTTTTTAGTTTGTTTGTTGGATTTTTTTCAATTTGTTTGGGTTTGTTTTTTTTTTTGTCAGAAAGAAGATAAAACATTTAAGAACTCCATGTGATTCAGTTCTGGTATGGAGTTTTTATGACCATTTGCCAAAATAAATTAAACAGCTGTGGAGACTGTGTCTTCTTCCAAGGTGCAGACAAACCTTTGTTGTAGTGGTGACATTCCGGTGCTGCCTGACCCGAGGCTCAGCAATCTGACTGCAGGAGGCTCTTGGAGTGCTCCTTAGATCCCTGCTGATCTCTCTGGAGTTCCTGTAAAGGCAGCAGTTTACCCAGTTGGCTGCTAGTCAACTGTGTTGGCAAAAACTCAAGTTAGAGGTCCTCTGATACTTAAGTCAATGCACTACCCCAAGCACCTCTTCTGTCTCCATGTCCAATCCCATATGTCTCTCAGTGCTTCCCCCACGTTTCCTCTCTCTCTCCTCCATGTCCTGAGCTCCACTGCCTGTTTCAACAGGCAATCCAAAAAAAACCCAGACATCCCAGCAGAGCTCTCTGACCTCTGTTCCTTTCACCTCACATAATGTCTTGTATCCCATTTTTCTTTCCTTGTCTATTAAATAAGTCACCCATTTGACCCATTTGGATGCTGGCACAGAGCACCCACAGATTGTCCTGTGATCAAAGAATAATTTCCAAATCTGTGCATAAAGGTGCTACATAGTGTGATGTAGATGACTAGGCAGTCA
>JANHGL010022577.1:77760-123747 GCA_024611195.1 Ceyx melanurus | reverse complement strand
CTCTGTTCCTTTCACCTCACATAATGTCTTGTATCCCATTTTTCTTTCCTTGTCTATTAAATAAGTCACCCATTTGAGCACCCACAGATCGTCCTGTGATCAAAGAATAATTTCCAAATCTGTGCATAAAGGTGCTACATAGTGTGATGTAGATGACTAGGCAGTCATCTCAGACATCTGACAGTGTAGACCAAACAAGTCTGACAATCAGGGAAACAGGGAGCAGAGCTGTGAGTAGTGTGTAACTGTTACCTCTGCCACCATTTTCAGAATGTAGGTATCTGCTGAAACTGAACATCACAACCATCATTCTGTCCATCTCTAGAAAAGAAAAGGAAGCTTTAGAAAAAAAGTGTGGCAAATCTAGGATTCCTTTTGGGGCAGAGTATTATCTGTTAAATGGAGTAAATTTTAGGCAGTAGACAACTTCACATCTTCACCAAATCTCTGGTTAAATACTGAAGTAAGAAAGCTCAGGCTTCTGCCAAATAGATGTTCAAATATGCATCTCTGGGGTGTGCTCCTGTGAGCTACCTTCTTGTTTCACAGTGAGTCATCACAGACTTCACCAGCCTTCTCACATGTGACAGAGATGTTTTAGGCGGCCAACTGTTTCTTATCTGGATGCTAGCTAGAGAAGTAAGGACATAAAGGGGGAAAACAAGAATCTCTTTCTTACCCACATCATCACATTCATCATTATTGCCTCTAAGTGGCCAAAGTCTTTACTCAAATATTCATTTTTCTGATTTTCTCATGACAGTGATTTTTCTGTATGGTGCAACGGGCAGCCCTGGAAGTCTCAGAATCAGAGCTCTGTTTCCCTAAGCACTGTACAGAACTGTCCTAGGAAACAGTTTCTCTTCCAGACACTTTGCCATGCAAGTAGATTTCAGTGAGATTTAAATATCACGTCTGAGGTTAAGTATGCCTTCATCTTGTTCAGGTTGGCAGAAAACAGGAACACAGTGTTGAGCTGAACAGGGGTGAGCTTGAGCTCACACATGTTCTGCCTTTCTGTAGACCCTGATGTAGTTAGATCAAAGGATTTTTGATGAAAGCAGGCAGCACTAAGTCATCGGTTCTGAAACAGGTTGTGATTACAGAGAACTGCTTCAGTCACTGTACAGACATAGGATATATTCGTTTTCTGTTTAGCTTTTCCCCTCGCTTTGTCTCCAAATAGCAAGAGAATCACCAGTTACAAGCCTCATGCTTCGCAGGGTGAGTAAAGAAACAAATGCCCTTTCCGGCTGTAAAACAGGAGTCCTTTGAGTGAGCTGTCTAGACAAGGAAAAATATTTGGTGCTTGGACCTTCTCTGTAATTTCCCATACACTGAAAGATCCAGTCATGTTCAGACTGTGTACTTTTTAAAATCAAAACGGTCTTCTGTGGCTATATTACACAGTAAATTTGGAGGCAAGTTTTGTTTCTGTGGCTTTTTAGTCGGTGACCTTGGTCTAACTTTGGAGAACCAGCTGCATGATCTCTTCTCCTATCTGTTTCCTCTAACAGTTATTAAGTAAGAGAAGTACTGCAATTATGTAATTCTAAAATCCCCAGTTGTCATTTCTCTGTCTAGGCTTTTAACTAAGTAACTGTCCTGTGGCTCAGGAACTGTTGTTATTAAACTATAGCTGGCCCCTGAAAACACAAACACTGTATTATTGTCTGTTGGCTTAAATTCCTGGCTGTCAATCCACCATTGTTTATTCATTTTTAATTCCTTTTCTTAACAGGGTTTTCTGAATAAGTTAGAAGAGTAATTAGATTTTTTTGACGGATAATGTGAAAACTCAGATGATCACATGACACTAACTACTAATAAATATGTTATGAAGGTGTAATGGACAGCAGCAAGAGGGAGGGACCAGAAAAACAACCATAAAGAATTTGTATCTTCTTCCTCCCAATAGCTCAATGTACATAATTTTGTAATTCTGTCATTATGATAACAGGAAAAGGAAAGGATGGCAAAGGTAATACTTGACCTTTCACCTTTGACAGTGTCTTTAATACAAATATGTCACTCTAGTTGGTGAATTAATTCTTCTAGAGAGGGTTTGTAATAGATTTCAGTTCAGCTCAGTATTGAGAAACCACACAAATGTTCATATTTCTGTTCCTTGAGAATAAGTACACTAGCTATTGAATTCTTTGCCAAATCAGAATAACTCTAGGATAAATTCCTTCAGTATTTTTTCTTCATTTCAGAAATCAAGATAGAGAGACCATTAAATCCGTTATTGACAAAAAAACCTCAACAAACCAAATAAATTATTCTGACAGTTCTATCTGCAAGTACTTTTTAATAATTGAGTTATATATTGTCTCCTAGACTTTATTGTATATAATACACACAGCTTTTGCATGAATTTTGTAATTTAGCTGAACTCTGTTAACCAGTGGATCATTTCAGTAGTCAGAGGTGAGTTTTCTATCACTTAAACATCCTAATGTGAAATTAGATGCCTTTCTGAAACATGTCAAAATTCCAGAGTTACTCCATTGATATAAAAATTGCAAGACACAGTTTTTTAACATATGTAAGAGGTTGTGGAAAGACTTTTCTGGTCTTAAAATATATGTGATTCTAAACCTGTTCAAACCCCAACCATAGCAAATAGGAAAAAAAGACACAGAAGTGTGTGTGGATCAATTTGAGCACTTGGGGAGCAAGAGGGCAGCACAACAGGTAACCTGAGATTGAATGGTTTGGGCTCCTGTGACCATTTGGTTCAAAGACCAAGAATTCCTTTTCAGTTGAGACAATTTAAAAGTAAAAATATTCGTGTCTTGTCCTTTTGTGTTTTCCTTCCCAGTGTATAGTGGCACATCACTGCGTGTTTGCAAACATGACCCATCCATTGTTTTTCTGCACTCTTTCTGTCTGCATTGGACTGGCACATGGCCTGACTGATGTTCAAATTTTTCCTTGCAGATGTTGATGAATGTGCAAATGGCACAATATGTGGCAGTCACGGGTTCTGTGAAAATATGGATGGCTCCTACCGCTGCCTCTGTTACCAAGGTTACCAGGACACACAGGATGGGCACGGCTGTACTGGTGAGTTCTTAGGTGCAAATAGTCATTCCTGCAAGGTTCTAGTGAGCAAAAAGTGGCATCTAAGAAAAATGCATGTCTTCACAAGAGCATTTTTGATTTCCATCTTTTTTTTTTTCAATTTCTGCCATTTACTAGTAAAGTAAGGTTGACATGTGCATTACTTGCTGAACTTTGTGCCAGATTACAACTTTACTATGTATCTGTTTAATGAGAACCTTACTGTGATTGAATGGAAACAAACAGCAAAGAAGCTGTTGAACCACTCATTTTATCTCTTAAAAAAACCAAACAAAACAAACAAGAAACCCCACTATTTCTGCACATCAGGACCATGCACAAATATGTATCTTCGTGGATTTAATACTTTAGCCTGTTTAAATGCAACATCTGTATAGTCTCTCAGCTGAATAACCAGAACACTGTAGTACCCCCTACAGGAAATAACGTCTGGCATGTGGTACAGCCAGTCTGAATTAGATGGCATACCTCCCTAGGCACATCATATTTGAAGAGATTCTAACATTAGCTTTAGGGAAGACACCTATCACCAGAAAAAGATGTGAGATTTTTGTAGGTGTGTAAATACTGCACGTTTATGCTCTAAGCAACAGGTTTTCAGATCTGTTCTTAATAGTGATGTTTGAACCTGAGAACCATCTCAAGCAGCACAAGTTTCTTAAATAAAATTAATACCAGATCAAGGAAATGTTTTCATTAAGCAATTGCTTCAAGACAGACTCAGGATGAAACACATTTACCAGGAACTGAGACCTATACAGGATACTGAATAGAGAGGAGGAGTTAGGAGTTTAACAGAAGCGTTCATGTTTTCTAATATTAAAATACTTTTATTGAAAAATGATCTATGCTGTTTGACACTTAGTTTGCAACATACCAATGTATATTTTTGCACACAGTGACTTTTCACAAATGAAAATAAATGAAACAAAGGGGAAAAAAAATAGGAAAGCAAAAGCTGGTATAAAAATTTAGTTTTGACGTGCCAGTGAAGTTCTACCAGAACAACTTTAGAAAAAGGTAAATCTCTTTAGTTCCTTGCCAGGAAATGTTCCCTGAAGATTTATTCCTTGTGACAGGAATCCAGAAAAAAAGATGGTGAAAAATCTTAAGTACATTTTTTAAGTGCTGAGCAAAGTATAAGTTCAAATGCATATTTATATAAAAATGCACAAAAATCAACATTCAGTCACATAACTATTTTTCTGTTCTTGCTGGATAAGACATAAGAAAGATAAACCATTGCTTCACAAGTTACACTTTAGACCACTCAATTATAGAGGTTTCTGAATTGTGATAAGCAAATTATAAATTACACATTCTGTCATTAGTAGAAAAAGTAGATTTTTCAAATGTAAACAGTAGCAACTGAAAAGAGAGTAAAGTTAAAGTGATTCTAACAGTATTTGGTAGCCCTTGTTTAAACAGCAGACAGTTATCCCATCAGTCAAAAAGACATTTTAAGGTTGTCCAGGTAACAGATATTTAGAATCTAAGTTAAAAATATGTGGGGTATGGGGGGGAGAGGAAACTTCCAGTGTTTGGCAGGGACTCCCTGCGTGACCTGGGCTCTTGCCTTGTGGAACCCTTGTGGGTTCCAGCACAGTCTGTGAGGCTCTGCATATGAGAGGCACATGGTGGCAGTGGGGCTGGGGAATTGAAGATGTAAATTTGAGGAGGAAAAGGACTTATCTTTTCATAGTGCAGTCTAAATCACACCAAAACCTACTCATTTGGCTCCTTGAGTTCAGCTGAAGTTTGGTAATAAAGTTACGAAAATACATTAAATTAACCTGAATCTTAAATCCAAAAAAAAAAGGGTATGAAAGAGAGAAAGTACTTAAAAACAAGAAAGAAACCACAAAGCTGCTGAAGAAATGGAAAGCCAGTGTTCTAGTCCGCAATCAGCAACCAATCATCATCAATAGTCTACAGACTGTACTGTGGCTGTCAGGGGCCTTTATTTCAAAGGACTGACTACTTCTTTTTGAATCCACTTAGGTATTAGTGAGTTTTTATATAGTGAGTTTTAATACTTCGCCAGAGATCACATCTTTAATCTGACAGACAGTGTTAGCACAGACACAGCAGATAAAAGAACAAACTGTCAGTAATGGGTCTGGATTGATTCATGTTTTGGACTTTTCCCCAGATGTGAATGAATGTGAAATGCTGAGTGGAGTATGTGGCGAGGCCCTCTGTGAAAATGTTGATGGTTCTTTCCTGTGCCTGTGCTCTGATGAAAACCAGGAGTATGATCCAATGACCGGGCAGTGTCGCTTCCGTACCTCACCAGGTAAAATGTCAGCAGGTTTTTGATTGCTTGCTTTGACTTCATTGCATGTGTAACCAATGGAGAGAGAAAATGTGTTTAAATGCTGCTGTTGCTTGAACTGCAACAGAAACATTTCAAACGTTGTCATCTTGAAAGTGTGTGCATGAGGAGTTTCTAGGATGGAATACGTTATCTGAATCTTTTGGAGTGAAAATATAGCTGAAACACATTCTAAATTTTATGCATCAGCAAACTTGGCAGTAATAACAAAGAGATACAGCAGTTAAGATTGAACGATCTTGTTTGCTGTACTAGAACAATGAAATGTGATATGGAATCATCTATGACCTGAGTGATTTTTTGTGTTGTTGCTCAGTTTTACAAATATTCTCTAGTAAACTTGGAAGTTGTTTAAGAGAAAATATAATTAAAACCAAATTTTATATATAGTGGTAAGCTCTTAGCATTATCTAGTACTAACATCAGTGCTCAAAAAAGGTACCTGGGAAAGCAAAAAAACAAACCAGTGAATTGTTGTCAGTTTCTTTGAATGTCTTTTTGAGTGTCTTTGCCTGTTTTATTTCATCTTTTGTTCTGGTTTTCCTAATAAGTCCATTGTACTGGATTTATGAGGTGTTTTATCATGTCTTTTGGTGCTGCAAATGCTGCTTGAAATACACTCATTAAAAACAAGTTTAGAACTCTTAAAGGTGCTTCCACATCTCCACACACACTGATCCCAGTTTGGAGAGAAGAACAAGCCAACAAAAAGGAACAACAAGAGTATGAGAAATGGATTTACTTGCACTGGTTTTTTTTCCCCCTCCAGAACGCAGCCCTAGGTAGTATTCTTATTTTGTCCTTACACTGCAGGCTGATGTAGGTTTAGAATAACTGGCTCTAGTGCCAGGATGCAGACCCAACAGCTTACAAGGTGATTTTCTCCTATCATGCATGGTCTTTCAGACTTGTAAACAAACTTGAAATATCTGTGACCTAATTGCAGCAAGTATTTATGTCACTGAATATAGCACTCATCTGCACTCAAGAAATTGCCTGTGAAATATTGATAACAGCTGATCGACAAACTGAAAACTCTGCAAAATCTAGTGAGAAAGACTCAAACTCACAGGAGCTTGGTTTATGAAGAAGGAACGAAAAAAAGTAATCTGGCTGAGGGAAGAGAGAAATGCCCAATGGTACTGCCTCCATTCCTGTTTGAAAGGGAAAATACTGCACTGTTTTTCCACCATGAAGTAGATAAGCTTAAATACCCACTGATGCTAACCAAAGTAGCAGCATTTTAAATTATTCCACAAATTTATGGAAGAAAAGTATTTAAATTATATTATCAAGATTTGGAGGATATATATATATGCCATATACACTTGAATAAGGCAGAGTAGCAGTACTAGCAACAGAGACCTAACTAGTTATTGTCTTCCAAAACAAAAGAAGGAAAGTGCTGTCATTAGTTCTTCCTAAATAGAATTCTCTTTTCCTTTACATCCTGCAGCCTTGCTGGATTGTTTGGGTTTGCTTTTTCTCTTACCAGTTAGCTTCTCTTTCTCAATACCTCAAAGACTGACCAGTCAAGTGGTGGTGCTGCCCCACACACCTCTGGGTTTGACATTTCAGGACCTGACAATTCACACCTCATTCTGAACACTTGTTTCTGTTTTGTTCTGGGAACCAGTGGGTGGCCCTTGTGCATCTGTCCACTGAAGAGGGAACAAAACCAGCTTTTTCCTCCCTAATTATAAGTGGTGTATGCCCCATGTGCTATCACTGTAGGATGAGCAATTAACAGCTACACTGGTATTTTAGATTAATACCAGTATAATTAGATTGCATCATGCCTATTTGCAGAAAGGAAGAATTTAATCTGTGTTATCCTGTTGCAAATATATGTAGTTCAATGTGATTTACTCAGCTTTTCTTATTTTGTATTTTTGTGCATAAAGAAATGTTCATTCACCTTATATTAAGCATAAATAGGTGAAGATTGTTCAAATGTTGCTTTGTTTCACGTAGTTAAAGGCTTTGTGGAATGCTGTGTTCCCACTTCTCTTGCCATTGAGACATTCACTTGCTTGTGAGACTTCCTTCTGTTTAGATTTCACTTCATCTATAGTTAGCTGTGTTCTGAAAAAAATCTTCTCGGTGTGTATCAGGAATTCTAGCCCATATTGTCACATTCCAGTAACAACAACAACAAAAATGGTAGTTGTGCAAGGTTTGTCTTATTCACCTTCCCTCTGCCCTGCCATTCAGAAAATGCTTCAGAAGGAAGAAAAGATAAAGGTGGAAAGAACTGTAATTTATATTAGATGAAACTTTGCTGTTGTATATCTAGCAGCAACTACACAGAATCTTTCTTATAAGCTGTCAATAGAACAGTCATATCAACAACCTGATAGAATTATGTTCCTTTACCTTAGGTAGAGAGATATTCTTCATTTTCTAACAACAAAAAGACCTGAAACAACCATTTAAAAAAAAATAAAATCCATTTCCTATCATGTTTTGTCAACATACCTATTTTGAAAGCAACCTATTTACTAAATGGTTAATAATGTGTGAGAGAGAAATTATAAGTTTGTAGACACAGACTGGTTGTGGTTTAAGAAAAAATAATGAAAGATTTGTGTCTCATTTGCTTTCCAAACGTTCATGACGCCTTCTTAACTAAACCTCAGTCACAGCTGTGTAAACAACAGACTTTTCAGCTTCTGGACAGATAATGGGAGGAGAAACCAGCACATCATATGCAAAATGGGAATAAACATGACATGATAAGAATGTCTCCCCTTCTTTCCAGGTCAGCTTCTGGTGTTCTGTCTCTGGTAAACAGCTTGAAGACTGCCATGCTTTTTCTTCTCCTGAAGATTTGGCTTTGATTCTGTTAGGTGGCAAATGGCCAAGGAAAATGTATAATTTGGTGGCTAAAGTGCTGCTTCTCACCTTGGAATAACAGATTTGGTTCAGTTGTGTTTCTGTGACACGATAGTCTTAACATAGTTCCTATTGGATAGGAGCTGATACCACAAAACCCCGCCACACTTGATGAAATTCAGCACGTTATAGAAAATTGTAATTATCTGATGAGGGGAGACCACAGGCTAAACTAACAAAACTGAAATTATCACTCAGCTGGGTGTTTCCCTTAATGTACGGCTTAGTTATATTGGCAAAACCAAAAAGGAAAGTTCGCCTTGTAGGTGGTAACATTGTACTAAATTTGAATAGAGATGTCTGCCAGCCCTTGAACCTCCTGAAGCAAAAAGAGGCACTTTAGTGAGAAAAATAGAAGTAAATCCAATTGTCTGTTTGGAATTCGAAGGAAAAAGATCTATTGCATACGTTCATACTATTGAAGTGCAATAATAGACAATCCATACTGACATTTTTAAACCTCTTTTTCTCAAAACAGATCTAGTGTTTGTATGCTCAGTAAAGTTGTCTTGCCCCAGCTTCTCAGGGAAATCTGGGTGGGCTGGTGTTGATTTAATTCCTTCAGCATTTGTTGCCTTGCAGCCACTATTTGTTAAGTGGATGGGACTAGAAGAAAATCCATCCTATAACTGGCATAAGAAGAGACAGAGGGAGACAGATGAGGTGGTCAAGTGATCTTGGCTCTTGCAGGTGTACCAATAATTGTAAGTGGGCCAGCCTTAAGCTCTCTTTCTTTACAAGAACTTCAGGGCAAAACAAAGGTCTTTTATACGTCACAGCTTCTTGGGTCTTAGAAATCTTGTAGGTTTTGATTCCTGCCTGGATACATGCATTACTTGAGAAATGTCTCATGCTTGACATGCTGTGCGAGAGCCCAAGTAGAAAAGCATTAAATTCCAAACAATGGAAAATCAGCCAACATGCAATCATTTTGAGTAGGGTTTTGTGAATTAAACTTTCGTTAAGTGCTAAGCATTAAGAATTTCCCAAGATAAAAGGGAAATAAACTGGTAACCTCAAGATTTATCTGTCTTAAGTTCCTAAACAAAAAATTGGCTTTGATTAATAAATGTCAGCATTTGTCTTTTTAGAACTCAATTTATGGATGGCGTATGAAAAGTTCTTCGTATCAATCAAGTGTGAATAACAATTTATGTGATAGTTCCCACTTCTGAGCCTTTAATGAGATTTTTTGTGGAAGTATGAGGTTGGATAGACAAGAATTCTGCAAACATAGAAGCTTTAATTTCTCTTCAAACTCACTTATTGATGTACTTTAGGAGTTCTTTTCTTTAGAAAGGTCTTTGACTATTAACAGCTCTTTTTAATTCTGTCTGTGGGAGAGACTTTTTTGCCTTCAGTTCTTATAAGTATTGTGAGAGGACCCACTCAGAAGCTAAAGGCAGAAAATTTGATTTCTTGGCTGGGTGCCTGTTTTAAAGTAAAGCACAGTCAGTTAGCTTCAAATATGCATTTTACTCCTCCAGTTACTATTGCAAAAATTTTCAAGGGACATCTATTCACATATAGAACATGTTTTTTTCCCAGTGAAATTAAAAAGGGTTGGAAGTGTTCATTCTTTTGAAAATCAGGCCTTTTCACTTTGCTCCCTAGGTCCTTTAGCTATAATGAAGTTGTATTGTTTGCTCACCTTGAAGAGCTTCCAGTTTGATACACAAAAAGCACTGTGTCAGTGGCTGGGTGTGGTAGTGCAATAGCTCAGCTGAGAGCAGGTTGTTCCTACACTGCTTAAAAATGAAAGTAGTGCAAATGTGAAGAACCCCGCTGTGGCCAAGTTGAAGGACATATCTGAAAAAGTCAAAAGAAGGATATCAACTTCCATAATTCTTCCTAAAACCAAAAAAGTTAAATCAAAATTTATCATTTTCTTCCCTGCCTGATAGTGCTGCCACCATGGTGAAGTTGAGGTACTGTGGCCATTCTGATTGTCCTGTAAAACCACTTAGTTTCACATGTCCCCTTAGGTGGTTTGTTTTCTCTTCTCCTTTAGAATTACCAATAGAGGCTGATCAACATGAAGATGGGAAGAAGGAGTGCTACTACAATCTGAATGATGCTAATTTCTGTGACAATGTGCTTACGTCCAATGTAACCAAACAAGAATGCTGCTGTACCTTGGGTGCTGGCTGGGGTGATAACTGTGAAATCTTCCCATGCCCTGTTTTTGGAACTGGTAAGAGGAGTTTTCTCTTCTTTTGCAGATTTTTGAAACCTTGTATTTACATAAAGCATGCATGCTTTGCCTGCAGAGAAGGCTTGCCCATTCAATCCTATATTCTGTAGTATTCAGTCATGAGCTGCTTCATGGGAGGCTTCCACAGAGGAACAGTTAATAGCAGCAGTTTATACCTGGTGCAAATCCACTGCAGTTGCCCTAGGGATAAATCCAGCCTGTTCTTGATCTCCAACTGATTTTAAACAAAGATGGATTCTCACAGAAGCTTTTTTTCAAATATTAACATGTTAAATTTTTCCCACAAGCTGGAAAATGAAGGTTTTACAGCATTTTTGAGTCTGCAGATGCTCTTTGTAATGTTTCTACAGTACTACAAGTTACTGATACATAATATGACATTAGTTTTATATTGAGCTACTTAGTGAACAATTCAGTTAATCATGTTGTCTGCAGACCATTGTTTAACCTCTAAATATTAAATTAGAAAAACATAGCCATATGATATTTGTCACGAATATTGAAAACAGGACTTGAAACATAAACAATGATGGCTGAAATTCAGAATCCAACTGGAAAAAAAAATCTCGTAAGAGAAAACATGTGTAACTTTTTGAGATTAAACACCAAAGATTACTTTTCACACAAATGTATCATCATGTTTAATTCCTGTTTTAACTATACTTTAGAATCAGTGAAACTGAAACAAAATACATTCCAAAAAGAGCCTCTCCACTTGGATAGGTTTATTTGATTCTGTGTAGTCTCCAGGACACTTTAATTTCCCTCTGTAATCCACACCATGTTCTCCTGTTGCAGTTAATTAGTTTTTTTTCCTGTAAAAGGACTGAAGAATGTGGACAGGGTTTTGTATCTCAGTTGGCATATGTCTAGATTGCAGCTTGCAGTATAGCTCAGAGAGGCCCATGCTAGCTTTAATTAAGATAATTTGGCTACTGGTATTGTTATAACTGCAGTGCACCCTGAAACCCAGTAAGGTCTAGCTTCTCCTGCCAAGGAGTGAAAGAAATTAATTTGCATGGAGATGGAGGTCTGCAATGCTCTGGGTACCCTGGGTAGGTTTTTCAAAGCCAGCTCTGCAAAGGAGAGCAGGGCAAAGTCAGGCTGTAGCATGGGCATCCCCATTGAGCTGAAGGTGAGCACGAGTGCCTGGGGGAGTGCACAAGGCAAAACAGCGCCTCAGATTTTTCAAAATACCCTGAAAAACATATGTAACACATAAGCGAGGAACTTTTTCTTTTAACAGCATAATTTTTTTTGCTTTTTCTCTCTCCTAGCTGAATTTACTGACTTGTGTCCTGAAGGAAAAGGTTTCATTCCCTCTGGAGAATCATCTTACGGGCTTCTTGCTCAAAATTACAAAGGTCAGTACTGACTTGTATTAAGTTAAATTATTTCAGAAGTTCTGGTAGTTGATTGACTGGAAATGTGAGCCAGCAGTGTAAACTTACTAATTCAAGTTTTATTAGGTGACAAAACCAGCTTGTGATATAAAACATTACTGAAAATCATCGTTTGACAGATTGTTAAGAATGTCAATTATACAGTCTCTGTAATAGTCTTGTTCAATTTCTGTGAAGTGCTTTACATTTAAGAGTAGGTGCTGAGACCACTAACCTCAAATACACATTTACATATGAAATACAAAGCCATCTTAAATTTGTAAATAAATGTACAGGGTGTTGGGAAAGAGAAGAAAAGCTCATTTTTAACATTAGACCTAACAGTGAATGAATATAAACATTGAAGTTTAGCAATTACATTTTCATTACATAATGTAGTAAACTCATAATTGAACAAAAGATTGTTCAAATTGGTGGGACTTGAAAGATTTTGTTGGGTTTTTTTCCTAACGACTGCTATGTTCACCTTTTTTAACTATCTTTCACTGAGTCAATTTTCTTGTGAGGTTAGTGAGTAGACCATGATTGAGTTCAGTTCTCTGTCCTACTAATTTTTTTGTTGGCAGATGTTTCTTTGCACCTTTAAAGTGCATGGGGCATGGAAAAGCTGCTGTCAGTTATAAGGGCCTAATACCCAAATTCATTCAAACTAAAGTGCACGTTTAAATAGGGTAGCTCACATAACACCTCCACTCCCTGGAGGGGTTTCTTTGTCCAGCTTGGAGTGAGGAACAAGTGCCATGGGATGAATCCAGACCTGAGACTGTTGGTAGCAGGGACTGGTGTTGGACAGATTGACAATTTCCTTCTAGCCAAGTCAGAACACTGTCACAGAGCTCATCTAAAATGACCTAATTTTGTTCAGGGATTGTTTACATATGTTGTTTATCTTTGTAGTTCTAAAATTTCTGTGTGTCTTTGCAGAGTAGATTTGGGACATGCTGTGTATATAGTATCTCAAAGAAAATCTGCACTGTTTTTGTTGTGCTACCTCAGGGTTGATAATATCTATAGCTGCCATGAATATTGAAGTGGAGAAGTAGTTGATCTGAAACTGTATGCCACAAATTACTGCCTTAATAAGAATTTTCTGGTTTTAGTAAGTTTATTTTGTGATAACCTTAGGAATGGCACTAAGGACAAAAAATAAATGAATAAGTACTTTTAGTAATGTGATCTTTCTCTGTTGCACTAATTTGTATGTTCCTGTTGTTTTGTAGGATCAATTCCTATTTATTAATTGGAATTATGTGTCAAAAGTGAATATACTCAGCTAGCCTTCCTTGACTCTACTTCCCATTTTCCTCCAGACACAAATTCATGTTCCATGGGAAATATATAGATGTGTACATGAAATTTCTTATTAGCCTTTGCATTGTTCTTGCTGCTAAACAGTCAAACAAAATACTTAATGTTTGAAGTCACTTAGTGCCTGTAAAACTAAATAGCTTTATAGCACTTGCATTTCTTCTGGGAAAAGTAAGCATTTGAATAATTAATTTTTAAAACTGCTGCACATCTGGAAACAAGTTTTGGGCTAAAATCTGTGTTGCCTCAAAGTAAATGGGGAGTACATCTATAGAATACAATGGATTAAGCAATTGGTATTGAGAGGTGAATCACCTACTTTATTTTTTGCTCTTTATTGCCATCCTTAATACCAGCCCAGCTTTAACAAACTAGGTCTAGCAAATGAAAAGTACATTGGAAAAAAAGGAAGGGAATGGAATTCCAACAGAAATAAATAAATGCAAGAGTGGTGGGAGGTGTGAAAATAGTGTACAAATATGAAAAGCTATATGTGAGCTGGCATATATTTTCCATGAAACCTCCCTGAAAACATTTAGCCTCATTTGAAAGTGTGGCAGATCTTCTTTGTCAGATTTCACTGTTGCTGCTGTATATTTAGCAACAGATACAATTGTTCCTACATGGTGGGAAGTTTCCACAGAAGTTGTGCTTATACCTTTGAAAACTGAAAGCATAAGCAGTGCAGATATGAAGATTCCCTGCCATGCATAGCAGAGTCACCTAACTGTATGGAGAGAGTAGAGCAGCCAAAAAGGCCATCCATAACTGCTTAGTTCTGTAATTAGCTGGTGTGCTTATATCAAATCCATGGTGGAAATCCCTCGGGTAAAGCAAATTATACTGGAAAATACAAGCCATATTCTTCATCTGTTTGCCTTGGAGCTAAGGGCGATGTGATACCAAAGGAAAGAAAGGTACAAATGACTCCAGTCTCTGTGTGCCACAGGATTTACTCTGACAAGGGAAAGGGAAAGTTATAGTCCAGCAGTTTTCCCTTTCCCCTTCTGGCTATAAGCACACCACACCATAGCCTCCTCCACACTACTTGTTTTGTTGTTTAATTTGTTACTGTGGATACCTGTGCTCCTGGGGCCCTCTGTTTAAAATGAGGCCTGCTTCAACAGAGAAGTGTGCAGGCTTTACCTCATCTTGCTCCTCTGTGTGGCCTCATCATTATGGTAAAAGGGCCTTTAATGTTTTCTCCCCAGATGCTGACGAATGTCAACTCTTTGGACAAGAAATCTGTAAAAATGGCTTCTGTTTGAATACACAGCCAGGTTACGAGTGCTACTGCAAGCAAGGCACATACTATGACCCTGTGAAGCTCCAGTGCTTTGGTAAGTTTATTGCAAGTGGTTTTGTCACTACAGTGGTTTGCAGATGGGCAACACAAGCAGACTCCTATGGCAGGATTCCCATCAGAACTGCAATATTCCCACCAAGGGGAAGAACACTGGGCCTCCAAACTCATGTAGCAGCTTTTTAAGAGTCATTGGGTCACTTTCCCTTCCTTTCTGCTTGGCTGGGCATTTGCTACCAGAAGTTTGCATCTCCAGAACAGTCCCTTTTGCTCCTTTGAGTGAGTCGTCTAGAGCTGGTACCAGCCTTTTTGCAGGCAGCACAAAGTGATCAGCTTCCTCATGTACACACTGCTGCTTCACTCTGCCAAGGTACAGTCCAGCCTTCTGTTCTTTGTATATGTGCTGAGCAGTGAAGGCCTGTGTGATGAAGCTTACCATTGATTGGCAAGTATTCTGGTTTTACTATAATAAATCAAGTTCATGCATATTTTTTAATTTATTTTTTTTTCAAAGACAGGTATTTACCACAAGGAGTTAATATACAGTGTGAAATTACAGTTCAGGTCATTGATAATCCCATTTTTGTCTGTACAACCTTGTAGTCCTTTAGTTCTGGTATTCAACTGAAAATTACTCTCAACCATAACCCTGGCTTTTGCTTTGTAAGCAGAAAACCGTGTATAATGCACAGAATAGCATAATGAAAGGAAGTCATTTTTGCAACTGCAGTAAGAGAGCCTTTCACCTTGGGATTCTGTGATTGTTTTTTACAAAGAGTGGGGTTTTTGATAATTTAATGTAATTTATTTGAAGTAAAATGACCTGACCCTTCCCTTTGAGCTAAATATCTGCTCTTCCTCTTCCAAGGCAAGCTGAGGAATATAGCTACATGGCTAGGTAAGGTGATCCCTTCTCCTGACCAGCTCATGAAGAATCTCAGAGTATTCCCACCTCTAATACCTGCTGGTGCTGTCCTAAAGGGATAGGAATGTGGGAAGCAGCTGCAGCTGTGCTGGATGCAGAGTAGGCCTGGCACTCCAACCCCACCAGCAAACTTCCCTACCCAGATGCTGCTCCCTAGTACTTGAGGATTAGAGGTCAGCACAGTGCTGATCTGTCTGTCCTTCCCCATGGGCACAGGCAGGATTTTACTGCCAGCAATTGGTATTTGTGGTAATTAACAGAAAGCACGCAAGGAAACCTGCTCCTAGTATAGGAAAATATAAACATGGATTAACACAACTGCTTTGTGCTGGCTCTCCTTGATACATTTCCTTCCTTTTTAAAGACACAGATGAATGTCAGGACCCAAACAGCTGTATTGATGGCCAGTGCATTAACACAGAAGGATCCTACAACTGTTTCTGTACACACCCAATGGTTCTGGACGCAACAGAAAAGCGATGCATCAGACCTGCAGATTCAAGTGGTATGATCTATTATACATATTACTGAAGTGAGTACACCTCTCTGAGGTATAGATAAAATGACTACAGACCCCAGTAAACTTAGACTGGGTCACAATTGGATGAGCCTGCTCTGGTGGAGGATTTCCAAAGGCAGTGCTTGGACCATCATCTGTTGATCCAGAAGGCGTTGTGATGTCAGACTCCACAGGGCTCCACTTTGCCAATTCAGACAGGAGATTGCTGGACATATTAATGAGATTAGGCTTGGTCTGGAGAGTCTTCAGCCCCCCTGATTCACCAGCTCTGCATCTGCCTTGTCCAGCCTTGTGGGTAACAAGGCACAGCCTGCTTGCTGTCTTGCTAAGGCTGGGGTTTGGCTGTGGACTAACTCTGGAGATTCAGTTCAGAGTGCATGACTGCTTCTGAAAAAGCAAGGAATAAAAACAGGAATAACAAGATAAAGGAGGAAATAGCTGAAATGATTTTTTTTTTTAATTTATTAATATTGAGGATACATCAAGCTTACATTTTCAAGCTGTGGGCTGCAGTATCACTGTTAAAGATTTTTTTATGTTCTTTTAATATCGGTAGACACTGATCTCAGAAAATATGTTAGATATTACCAGATTCTTAGAAACAGTTCAAAAATCTGGAGCATTATGCATTCTGAACAGCTTTGTCAATGCCACACACATCTTTGCAAGAAATGTTACAATGGTTTTGATTAATATTGGCACTGTACAGTCATAAATCCAGAATTCTGGTCCCTGAAACTTGCAATGAATTTTCCTACTATGCTTCTATGAAAGGAAATGGAAATACAGACTGAATGCCTGCTTTAGTCACACCAAATTATATGACTGATACTTTTTGAGAAGTAATGTGTTCATCCTCTTGCCTGAAACTATGAGAGAAGCACAGCATTTCTATTGTTCAATCCTCAGTTAAACAAACCAAGAGCAGGATTGTCCTCTGGGTTCATCTAGGATGTGAACAGAATGCAGGGCACCCCAAAGAGTCTTCAGTCATGCAGCACTGGGGCTGACACAGCAATGATCATCTCACCCAGTACAAAGCACTCAAGCCTTTTGTCACTACTGGCAATGTCCTCCTTAATGGCGAGGATCAGGGTGCAGGTTGTTTCCTTTGCTGACAGCAGAATCTGGAGTTGGTTGCAGAAACCCACTGCCCTTCTTCACTGCATGTTCTGACAAGTTCTTAGTAGAATAGGTATCTAAATGCTGATCACCTTTGCACTTTAAGAACTCGCCATTTAACTTTTGATCTAGGCTTCAATTCTGTGCTTGACTATGCACCAGTGCATCAAATAAAAAGACATGCACAGACAAAAAAGAACCTTGGTTTGTGACACTTCTCGCTCTATGTTGGAACAAAATCAGAACCTTGCAGACATTTTTACGAAGCAATTGTGCTGAGGTTTCTACATTTCAAGGGGAAGATTAAGTTTACAGTTCCTCTCCCTCCAATCACCAGTGATCATAGATTGCTAGGACAAGGAATTTTTTCCTACTGAGATAGTTTGCCTCTGAAATATTCCAGCTTTGACAAAAATACATGTTTTTGTTAATGTTCATAAGAATGTGACAGTAGTTCACAGCAGTATTCTGTCTCTAACAATAGCTGTAAGTGGATGATTAGGGACCAGAAGACCTGATAAACAATACTTCTCTCCAGCATTCTCCCAGCCTCCAGCTATATTCAGCTCAGGGGATTTCCTGAGCCTGATGTAGTTTGTCCATTTAGTTAGCAGGATTCTCTTCCAAGTATTTGTCCAGTCTCCCATTGAGCCCATGTAACATTTCTGTTCAGCTCTGCCCTAGCTGTAAAAGCTCTTTCAGATGCCATTGATGGCAACAGAAGAAAAGCAAAACAACAGCTTTTAAAGATTAAGTCCATAGATGGAGTTCCCCAAATATTAATCTCTGTTCTAACACTGGGTTTTGTCAACCTTTGTTAACTTCCATGAGAGCAGAGTTGAGTCAGTGTTAAGCGTTCAGCAATGACTGCTGATTTAAGAAGTTTTGTTTCTTGGGCATCCAACCCAATGTGCTTTTAAATTGATCTAATAGTGCCAAATCAGAACTTTTAAGATTTTTGCAAAGCTGAATAATTGAGGGATGAGGCACCTCTGGCACTTAAAAATGGTCATGACTTCTAAAATTAAATTGTATCCAGCAAACTCTCTAAAGCTAGGTTTTCTAATCTATATTTAGAAAAGTCTGCATTGTGCCAGTCTCTTTCTTAAATAACAGTGCTGTGATGGTGATGATCTAATACTGTCTTCTCCATTAGAACAAACTGAAGAAACTGAGGTCTACCAGGATCTTTGCTGGCAGCATCTAAGTGATGATTTTGTTTGTAGTCGACCTCTGGTTGGAAAGCAGACTACATACACGGAGTGCTGTTGCCTGTATGGGGAAGCCTGGGGCATGCAGTGTGCACTGTGTCCTATGAAAGAGTCAGGTAAGGAAATGTCAATCTTGGAATGAAAGCTGAAATACTTAATCAGTTTAATAAGAAAGAACAAAAAAAAATCCCTAACCCTCCAAAAACTAATGAATTTTTTTCTAATTAAGGGGAAATCATTACAGTCTACATTTTGAAAATGTAGCTGCTTTTAATCTTGGCACTTAGAGGACCCAATTCCTTTAGGTGGAGCTATCAGTGATTGAAGAACCTTGGTGGAAACAGGAGGGTATTTTAAGGGTAGCAGAGTTTATTAATGTGACTGACAAATTAAAAGCTGACTGTGAAAATACAGGTTCAGTCCATGTGTACCTGCACCAGTGATACTCAAGGGATTGCATAACTGTTTTGGATTTTTTTTGTTGCTGGTATTAAGATGCCTTTTTCAGTGTGATATTATGCCAAACTAGCTGTGATTAGATGTGTTTGCTTGATAAGGATCTGGTAAGTTGTGGTTTAGAATCACTCTACCTATCAGATATTGTGATGTTATTTTATGGCTATCTGCTCAGATATTATGAAATGTATAGATTAGCAACTTAAGATCAATAAGGGAACTGGCATACCAATAAGGACTGGAGAATTTCCAGGGAATATAACTTAATGCTAAAGAAAGCTGACTGCAGTGTTTTTAAAAGACTGTGTTTTGTTTAATTATTTAAAAATTAGACATTATTTCAAGATACTTCAGGCAGAAACTGCTTCTCTTGGTGACTACCAAAGCAAATGGATAGAGAAGTGTTGTCATTGACAGACAGATTTATTTTGGGGGCCTGGAGAAGAGACCAGTGGAAGCAGCTTTGCATATATGTCATGCAGTACCTGAGATACATCAGCTCTGGTCTATAGAGTCTGGTACCATACTAATTTCTTCCACTATATACAAGGCCTAGTTGGGATGCATCTTTCTTACTTCCAATGTGTCATTCAGTAATACAGTCATTTCCAAATAGAAATACCATGCTACAGGAGTAAAGCATTTTATTCTGATCATACCTGGATTTTTACTTGGGCCTATGTTACTCTCTAGTCACTCTTGTGGCTAAAGCAGCAAATGTTTTACTTGTGGCAAGAACTCTGGAGTTAAAACTACACAGAGAAGCTCAGTGAAGCATTAATGTGGTTGGTTGTGTCTGATTGGGTTTATGTTTTTATAATTTACTTGCAAGGTCCCTGAACCTGTTCTTATAGATCTTTACTTGTTTGAGTTTGCTTTGGAAGTACAGCAACTAAAAAAAGCACCTGATTTTGATGATGTTGGCTGGAATACCTTCTGGCTGATGCTTACCCCAGAAACAGACCGAAGAAGAAAAACAGAGCATGACAGCAGCTTGATTTATAAGATACAGAAATTTCTGAAATGTCTTCATTAGAACAAATCTTATAGGAAGACATTCCCAGGAATTGAATTGCTACACATGATAGAATAACAATTGCAATGGAATAAAATGTAGCAGTAAAAAAAAATAAAATAAAAATAAATAAATAAATAAATAAATAAAAATAAAAACCAAAACCAACCAAAAAACCAGTGCAATAGCTAATAATTGTTGCAAAGACCTGAAGCTCCTCAGGTGCAAAGATAGAGTAGAATAAAGGAGTTTTTCTTCATGCAAAGTTAATTCCATTGTGACAGAGACCCATCTGTGTCATGCAAGCTTGCAATCCTGAGAGAAGGAAGGAGAGCAGTTCCTGGTAGAGAGACCTCAAGTAGGTATGTGACTTACTTCTGAAGATTTCTAGCTAGTTATGTTTAAAACAAAATAAATCAGGAAAGGAACAGAGGAGAACTACCAGGATGGTCAGGGAAAGGAGAACCTGCTTTACAGAGGAAGATGAAAAAAACTAAACTGCAGAACAAATGCTGCAAACATTTCCCACAAGCTTTTAAATTGAACAACACTGCTGATATGAGGAAGAATTTGGAACAAGTTCAGTCTGAACATATTTAAGCATGAAATTAGATGGATTTTGGATCATTAGGACCACAGGATTCTGGAGCAGCAATCCTGTGACAACAGTGGGGTGCAGATCCCAACTAGCTCTATGAAGAAGCTTGATAAATTCATTTTGAAAATGACATGAAAGTTCCTGATGTCAGACATGCTCAGTGTCACTTGGATGACCCTCAGTCAAAGCTGAAGAGCATTATCTTGGATCAGAAAATCTTTCTCCCTCCAGACATAAGAGAATTTTTATGTGAAGTTTAATATGCATTAAAAAGTATCTGCTTTAACTGAAACTATGAGGCATACTTTGATCCCAAATACTTTAAATCACCCTTACAGATTGGAACATAGTTTAAAAAAATAAAAGCATATTGAATTATTATGTCTGAACAAACATACAGTATTACATTTCTTAGTGGAGGTGGCTTATGCTTATGTGTCCTCACACGCGTGTGCACGTGCACGCACACACACACACACACACACACACACACACACAACCTGGAAACCTTTCTCTGTTTTCAGGAACATTTACCAAGAAGAAATTAAAGTTGACTGAACTGAATAAGTGACTCATTTGATATGTCTTCAGTTTGTAGCACTTGAAGTGATACCATTGGCTGCAGAGAGTGCTTTCACACCTCTGGGCCAGGAGGTCATGGGTTCAAGTCCTGGCTGGGGAACCTGGAATTTTTCCATTTTTAAATATTTCTATATTGTGTTGGCCAGCTATACTACTGAAGGTGTTTGCTTCTTGCCCAAGTTAGTGACATTCTGAAGATTTATAATACATGTAAAAGAAGATCTGGGGATGCAAAAAGCATTATAAAGGGAAGATTTTCACCATTAAATGAGTTGCATCATAGAACTGATGGTGTGGTTTCCCTTTACCTTGTTTATATTCCTCTTGCATTTGAGGATCTAGATGCTGCACTTAGAAATACAGTGATATATTTGCAAGTCCCTCCTAAAACAAATTCATGCTTTAATGAAAATAACATTTAACTTTTGTGTCCCAGCTTGTTTTGAAAGCACTTCCATTCAGAGCTTGAGACAAAAATAAGTAGCACCTGTTGGAGTATTGCAACTGAACAGCAGCATCTTAACAGTAAGACAATATTTTGATGACAACATCAAGGAGAAAACTCAAAATAATAGTTCAAAGTCATGATGAAAACAGTGCAAAGGTGTGTTGTTACAAGGTGCAGGAAATTTGGAGGAGACAGAAGTAATGGCTAGAAAATGTTGAGTAAGGTGGTATGTTGGGGTCAGTGTTTAATTTAGAGAGACTACATATTTTTGTATTTGTAAAATATCTCCTTGGAGTCTGTTACTGCAATGCACTACCACCTTTCTTCAGTACCTTAGGATGCTAGGAAGGTAAAATGATGTGCCTTTGAACTAAAGAGAGGCTGGTGTGTTAAGGAAGGTGCTTTCTGGTGCTTTCTCCTTCTGTAGCTGGCTGCCTGGAAAAGTTTACTAGAGAAGAAGGGGTAAGGCAGGACTGGAGCCTGCAGGGTTCACAGATGTTGTAGTAACTGTTTGAGTGTGGTGGTACATTGCTCCATCTATAACTAACAACTTGCTGGTGGTCAGCCTGCTGAGATAATGTCATGAACACATTCTTAGGCAACTGTAAAGGACACCAACACTGTTTGACAGCCTGCTTATTTGTTTAACCTTATACATACCTTTTACTCTTTTAGAGTTTTAAATTCTAATACTTTGTGGGTTTTCATGGAACCACTTTATTTCTCTTTATCTCCACCTTAGCATTTGCAAAACCCAGACTAGGAGAACACTTGAGGGCAGCAGGTAACAGGAATTTTCTGGGGTGTCGTAGGATTTCTCTTGATCAATCTCATGTGGGATTTTTTACAAAAACCCCACATCTCTGCCAATCCCAGCAGCTTCCCCTTCTGTCAGGAAATAAAAATAGGCACCCTGAGTGTTAGATTCCTCTGACCTGTTCTAGACATCTACTTCAAAATGAGGTGATGTCTTAGAAGTGGTTATGTCTTTCTCTGGACTAAAATAGACACTGAACAACTAATTCAAGTGCAGACCCTTGGAGATGTCTAGATGTAGATGTTGAGTTCTACCTCTTCTGGCAGAACAGATTGTTTGGACTGCATTTTTTTTTTTCTTGCAAGGAATTCTTTGTATCCTTTGTAAATATTTTAAGTTAGTTCTGGGCTGGTCTTCCACATTACAAGAGCGTGATCATCTCTTCAAGTTCTGGCTGATGTCACTCATGAAGATCTGGAAGAACAGGGAGAAAAAAGATATGCAAAGGATGAGTTTTCATCTGTCCTCTTTTGAGATGGTAGGGGAGGTACTGGATTAATTTCTGGAGGCCAGTGTTCATCTTTTGATTTAGAATGGCATTGTGCCTCCTTTCCTTCTGGTAAGAACCCTGGACAAAGGGGTTATCTTTTGGGCTCAAAATATTACAGTGATTTAGCATTGATTATTCAAAGTCTTATGCTCAGTTGTGGAGATTTTTGTCTGCTTTCATTTCTCTTGATGGAGATTTTCAGTGCCTTTTCTGAAGCTTAGGAGAGACATGCAAAATAGTCTAGGAAGGGTTTTCCTCATGGAACCTCACATTCTTAAGTGTACATGGGAGTCAGCAAGCAATCAGAAAGCCATTTGCAAAGTTGTGGCAGAAACAACCCAACTCTTACTACAACTTTTAACAATTTACCTCAAGCAGTAGGAATTAGATCATTTTAAGAAATTTGTGCAGCATTAGTTGAAGAATAAAAGGTGACTAGCAGAGGTTTTGAAATAATCAGATTGGTAATTACTTCAGTTTTAACAAAAGCTTTACTTCTACTTTAAACTTTTCCTCAGCATTTTAATTTAGAGTATCTCCAAGTGAGAGTATGAATATCCTTCTTAACTCATGAAAAATACCCTTTAAGAATGTTGCCATTACCTTTTTCTTTAGCACCAGTACTTGTGGAATATATGTGAATGGTCTCCACTACAAACCTCAGCATCTGTTCGTGGAAGATGTCAGTGAAATGCTCTAAATGGTGAAACATCACAATCTAAATGCAGAGCAGAAGTATCTTCAGTTGTGTTTCACAGATGATTCAGTCTTCTGAGAGAGCATAGACTTAACCAGTTCAGACAGATTTCAGAACCACTGATTGAGAAGGGACTTATGTTCCATGTAATAAATGCTTTCTTGGCTTTCTCCTCTCCAGTGATTTCTTCCGTGGTGAAATTTGCATTATCAAATAATTTGAAGGACCTGCCTTGGTGTTGATAGCTTTGGCTCCTTTTTTTTGTGTGTGATGGTGACAGCTCTGAGAAGCTGGAATGGAAGCAAAGCTTGCTTTATGGGCAGGAGCTAGGATTGACTGTGATGCCAGTTTCATGGCTGTGTTAGGAAAAGCTTTTCTGTATAATATTTTGCTTTACATACGTGAAATATGGATTAATTTTCCTGACTAGAGAATTTAGGATTTTTAGGATTCCAAGTACAAATAAGGTCCACACAGGCTTGTGTAATTACAACAACTGTATATGCAAATGAGATGCACATTTGCACAGCTGCATTTGTTGCCCTGTCTCTGTCAGCCCAGCTTTCATTGCCCTTTACAGCAAGTGTCTGTGTCACTACGTGTGCATCCAGCTGTAACCCTCCAAAGCACTGGTTTTATATGCACACATACAACTGCAAAAATGTCCTTTACATTTTTGGAAGCATACATCAGCTCCCTTTTAGAACAGCTATCCTAAGTTATACAACAAGCTGTCTTAATGCTTCATTTGCAAATTATGAGAAAAACTTTGAATCAAATGGAGCAACATAAATTAAATTATATTTAAAACACATTAAAAACCCTGATTACAACCAGGAGATGAGCAAGCAGAGAAAATAAATCAATGTAGTAAATGTTCTTTTGTTAATTGTGACATACAGAAAATGAGGTTTGGGTTTTTTTAACTTCACATGGAAAACTATTTTGAGTGAGCATTAATTTCTGTGACAAGAAGAGTATTTTTGTCATTCAGGGGTAGTTACACATTTTTCCTTGCTCTCTGCCCCCTTACCAGCTTCTTCCAACTGTCCATCTTGCTAGGGCAATATCCTGCCATTCTCTTATTTGGATACTTGTTCCCACTTTTTGAATTCCAGTCATGCTGGTACCCACAAATCTTCAAGCACTCTGTTCATTTAGTTCCCTTCCCTGGAAAACTTTGATCAGCATAAAGAACAGCAACCTGAAATATACTGTTTTTAATTTGACCTGTAGGGACATAGCATAGTGAGGGGAAAAGTTTAAAACAACATAAATTGTACATACAGATCTGTCCTGCTGTAACTTGGTCTATCCTCCAGAGGGGGACTCTGATGTGTTCATTTTTCTCAGGCATCCAAGTCTCTAGTTTACCTTATTTCAAAACTCCTCAATGATCTTTCCACAATGTGGTCCCCTGCATATCTTTCACTCTTTGTAATCTCCTCTCTGCCAACCCCTTTCTTCCCTGGAAGGAAGAAAAAACAAAACAAAAATGAGCTCAGCACAGTGGCACAGATAACTTGCTGCTGCTATTGCTCCTGAGTTTCTACTCCTGGTTTCTTAGGTGGGTTGCTGTTGCTCTCCTTGGGTTTATCTCCTGAGCACCTAGTGACAGAATCAACACATTACCAAAAACAAGAGGTTAAGTCAACAACTACATAGAACATACAGGATTAAGAAATGATTATAGGCAATTTCAAATAATCACAGTAGGTATCAAAACTATGATATAAACCATATATGAGGATGGGTGTATACATTCTAAAGTGACTTAAGACTATTTAAATGCTCTGACAGATTTTGTATTGGAGTTCTATATACAAATAATGTATACATTATTAAAATATTATTGTGTATTAACAAATGATTAATCAAGCATAATAGACTTTAAGAGGTTAATAGCTTATTATAGTTGTGTGTATAGCCTTGTAGAAGGCCTTGCTGTAGTTACAGCTCCTTGTAGCAAATACCAAGTTTACAGTATGCCCTAAAACAGCTATTTTTTTTATTATTTTTTTTTTCCTCATTTTGTAGCCTCTAATTTACTTATAATGAGACCTAAAAATGCAGAGAGCCAGAACTCGACTGGCAAAGCACCAGTGTGGCAGGAAACAAGTTTCTTTTGTCAACATTTCCTCCTTCTTCTTTAGATAATAAACAACTTTATGTTGGCAAATGTGTGATATAAAATAGTCTTGCACAATCTTCAAGCTACCAAACTGTCATGGTCATGAGAGCTCCAGATTTATGGATTTTTCACATGTTCCAACTGCTTTCTTCAGAAGAAAAACATCGTTTCTACCACCAGTATCACTAAGTGCAAAATTAGCACTCAGTGATCTTAGAAGCCAATGTCAAGGTTCTGTCCAACCCTTTCCATGAGATCACATTCATGTGGAAGAAGCACTGAACTCAGACCTGCTTGCCTTGTCCCTTTGCCATTCACTGAGTGTTTTTGTGTGGTGGTTTCTTCCACACAGACCAGCTGAATTAGTGCTTTGTGGTAGAACACAGATTTCCTTTGCCAAGAACATTTGTATGCATTTATGAGAAAGAGCTTTTACACTTCTGCTCAGCTTTTATCTGTGTATGTATCAAAGCCCTTGGGCATAATGGGTAGCTCAGCTCAAAACAATGAAGGACTTCAAGTGATGATAACCTGGCTGTCTCCATACATGGATATTATCTGGAGTTAGATGTGCAGAAGGAAGAACAGGGTGTTTCTGGTCCTGTGACAGCTCTTAAAACTAAGATCTTTATCATAGTATCTCAGTGGGAAGCTGTGTATTAAAGGAGATAAGTAACATTTGCTATATGCTGTCTGTTTCATGTG
Source organism: Ceyx melanurus (assembly GCA_024611195.1). NCBI lineage: Eukaryota > Metazoa > Chordata > Aves > Coraciiformes > Alcedinidae > Ceyx > Ceyx melanurus. Next base: position 97,484 of record JANHGL010022577.1, on the reverse strand, counting down.
CCATGGGGTGTCTTTCTTAGGCAGTGTAGTTCTGGAAGAAGAGAGGATTATTTTAATATAATTATTACTGTATATAAATACATTATGGGTGGTGCATCAGAGGAAATCACCTTGCACTTGAAGTAGAAGGTGGTGGGATTTAGAGTGTTCTCTGTGGAGTTCATTCTGCAGACTCAGAGAAACATCCATTGCAGTTGTGGATGTGCACAGACAAGCTTTGCCTGTACTGTACAGTCTAAAAGAACCAAGTTGTTGACTGCAGAACTCAAACATGTTTTTTTTAACATTTTCTTATTTTCAATACAAAATAAAACCATTGCAGGTAGAGAAGATATACCTGTAAAACTAGAATTACAATGCTGGGAAACAAGTGGAGCTGTGTGCTGCACTGTCTAGAGACAGTCTGGATTTATCCAGCTATTTGCTGTCTGGGACAGTTCTACACAGCATGAGGTTTCTGGCTCTGTAACCATCTGCAATTCTTGGATTTTGTATCTGCTTAGGGCTTTTTTCCCCTCTCAGTGGTTTTCTTTCCCGTCCTTACTCTGCCTGATTCTCAGAACCCCAGGCAATCTTCACAGAAACAGATGCTAAACAGTCTGTTGCAACAGTAAAAGGAGCACCTGGATTGCTGTTGCTGTATTTTAACAATCTTTCTGATTCAAATAAATTGTCTTTATATATATTTCTAGTAAATGGTAATGGAGAGGTGACATCATAAATCAAATTAAACTCTGCATCAGCATTTCAGATATGGGCTCTGACACCCAAAATGAAGAGTTGTTTTGATCTGCTTCTACTTGGGTAGTCTAGCTGTTGAAAAGAGGCAGAGTGTAACTATTTCTCCATGCATTTCCCCTTGCCCTTTGAGGTTCACAGCCAAGGGGACTGAACAGCACTCATACTTAAGCCTGTGGTTTGATGAGACAATTTGTACATGACTGCGAGCCATTCTAGATTATTTTTTTTCCATTCTGTGATTTCTTCAGGTTGGGGAACAGTGCCAGAAATATGGCCCTACCTGCTCCACTTGGCTTCCTTTGGAGTGGCTTCTGCTGCAGCCACGATGGTCTGGGATGGCCTTTGTTCCACCAGAATGAGAAGCATAGCTGTAGATATCTCTCTGGAGGGAGGTGCACTGGCAGTGGAATTCACAGCATCCCTCTGCTCTTGTCTCTCATGCAGGCCAGAAGAACCTGATCCATAATGTTTTGTACAGTTATTGACTTAAATCTATCCCTGGTGTCATCCCTATTATGACTTAATAGTCTGTATTTGGCTCATTAACATTTTAATGACTTTCTTGAAGAGAAAAGTGCTTTCTGGAAATTGCAGATTTCTGGTGTTTCTAGGAAGATAAGTTTATTTCCAGCTATTATGAACCACAGCTCACTGGGACTAATGTAATGCAGCCTGTGTTACAAGTGTGATTAGTTTTATATCCTATTTTCTTTCCCCCTTCAGAGGATTATGCCCAGCTGTGCAACATCCCTGTTCCAGGATCTCGACGGCCATATGGACAGGATGCTCTGGTTGACTTTGAGGAGCACTACACTCCAGAAACTAACCCATACTTTGTTGAAGACCGTAAGCAAGTTTCCCTGTCATGTAAAATCATTGAAATGGGGGTTGTAACTTGGATTATTTCCCTGAAGCTCATTTCATTCTTTGGTTGCCTCTGACTAATATGGCCTACTTACATTTTAGTTTTTCCTGTGACCTTGGCTTTCAGTCGGGTGTTCTGGTTCAAGAGCCAGTGGTGTGTTAGAGTTCAGAGTACAACATTAATTTTTAATGTAAATTTTTTATGTAGTTTGTGCCAAGTGTACTAAATTCGTATTTACAAACAAATTTATAGGTAAAGGTCAAAAGGATTGTTAGTTTGCCTTCTCACAAATTCATTTCTTCAGAGAATATAAAAGAAAAAAAAATCCTTCATGCCAGCTTTCCATGATTTTTCAGCAGAATTTATATGAGTATGCAATTCTTTCTAGCTCAACAGAGAAAATATACACCACAGTATGATCGGAGTGTGGATGCATGTAGGCTTCAGGCTCAGTGAAGTAGCCTGCCAAGTAGGGTGTTAGGGATTGTCTCCAGCAGCTCAGCTGTACTTGAGGAATACCAGGGTTGTTTACTGGTCTAGCCTGGGTCACAGTTCAGACTTGTGGGAAAGGAATACTTACAAATCTTAAAGTCATCCACCCTGTACAGGTCCAGAATGTTTCATCACAGTTTTAGAGGAGAAAAGTGGAGGGATCAGAAGGAACTTGCCATGCTTTATGTACATGGTCTACAAGTTGTCACTGTACTCATTCCCAAAGTGCTTCTACTGTGCAAGGAGTTATTCTTGAAGGAACAGTAATAGGTCAAAACAGAGCAGGAGGATTCTAGCACATAATTACAAGGGTGACATGCATTTAGCATGCACATTCCACTTCATTATACACAAATCAGGTTAAGGAGTTCATCTCTGTTTAGCATCTAAATGACCTCATAGCTCTACACAGCATCATTAAATGTCTTACTTCTTTATTATATTTTAAATAATACTGAGTGTTGATGTCTACTTTAAATGTCACACAATCGATAACTACAAACACAATGAAAGGCCCAGAAAGATAACTAACCAATGCAATAGACAAAATAGTGAGAAAGAAGCACTTTGCAACTTAAAAGCCAGCAGTGGTGAATAAATGAATTTTATAAAACTGTCAGCAGTGTTGTTGAATCCACAGCTGAGTCACTGTCGTAGGGAGAGAGGCTTCAGAGCTCATGTCTTTTGCTCCCACCCTACACTGAATCAGGTAGAGTGGCCAGCAAATGCATAAGAAACCCCAAATCACACAGCTGGATGACTCCATCCTGATCAGAGGCATACTCCCTGACAGATACAGTTGCCACATGCTTAGGACATCAGGGACTTCAGGGTTGCACTCCTGCTGTGGTCTGTATGAGGAATAGAGCAGTACCTCTCAGCCTCTTTCATGGAAGATGATATGGAAAGGGCAGAATAGGAAAAGCCAAGCAGGACAAAAGGAAGAAAGGGCCTCAAGATCCAAGACAGGATGGAGTAAATACTAAAAACAAGCACCAGGAAATGAGAAACTCATATACATATCACAACTGTTGCAACAATATAAGTCAGTAACACAGTTTTTAGATAAACCAGTGGTTTGTTTGTGGAGTCACTATGTTATTTGTATGTTCTGGGGCAGATGGGAAGAGGTATCCTACTGTACTCCACCTCCAATTTCCCCTCCATTTCTATGCTATATATTCTTTGTGCTGGTAAACATATGACTCTCAAATGTTCTCAACATTCTCCTCAAAAGTCTTTCTAATGTGATGGGCTGCCATCTGCAGTCCTGTTCCATCACTGCTCCACTAATAGAAAGCTAGTAAAAAAATTGTACAGGACTAACAGGAGCAGTTCAGTCCTAGAGAGAATCTCTGCACATGCCAAATAATTTTTAAAGTATAAATCCATCCTTATACGTAAAATCATAACTGTCAAAGTAGCCTTAAGATGAGGAGCACAAAAGGCATTGTACAAACCACTGAATACAAAGACAGCTCTAGCTTTGACTACTCACCATCTAGAATTATGACAGGGAGCAATTGGTAGATTATAGGTATTTGTACTGGCACCAGTCACTGAAGTACCAGCCAAAACAGTTGTTAACCAAAACCACAACAGGAAGGCAGTCTCTGATTTCTCTGTACTTTCCTTAAGTCAGTAGAGATTTATTTTTTTATTTTATTTTTATTTTTTAATATGTTTTCTTCTAGATAAATTAGAATGCATCTCTTCCCCCCTTACACACATCTTATTTGTATAGAATACTGTTTTAAGGACGTTTTACCCCAAACTGCACTACCACTTCTTAGTTTTGTTTCTATAAAGGATCATACACATAACAAGTAAAAAGTGCTGCTTAGAAAACACTGATTCATTCTTTAAAACATAAACCACCAAGTTTTGTGGATTCCTTTACAAAAATACCTACAATTTTTAAATTAAATTAATTCTGAAAATGTATCATTAAAATCTTAGGAGTTCACAAAGTTTTTCAGCTTTCATCTTGAAACACATCACAGCACTTTTCTAGTGCATTTAAAACTCCAGATGGTGCTGATCTGCAAAAGCTGACCTATTTTCTCCAAAGTCAAGTCACATTCCAGTAAACTTTGGAGACAGTTTCAGCCTCTCCCTATACATTTGGGTATACTCATTCAGCAGCTCTGTAACTTACTTGTTTGCAATTCTTTCTCCACCCAGGATTTCTGAACAGCTTTGAGGAGTTACAAGCAGAGGAATGTGGTATTCTGAATGGATGTGAAAACGGCCGATGTGTAAGAGTCCAGGAAGGCTACACCTGTGACTGCTTTGATGGTTATCACCTAGACATGGCCAAAATGACTTGTGTTGGTGAGCACAGCATATTATTTCATCTTTTTCTGTTAGTCTGTCAGTTTACTCAGTCATTTGACCTAAAGAGGGGCTGAAACAAAGGGATTGGAGGTGATCACCTGAATGGTATTAAAGATGCCAAGTTTGTTTACTGCTAAGACCAGCAAATATTTTTACAGAAATAACTATGTGTTGGTGTTCCTCAGTTCATCTTGGTCCTTACAGCTGTGTTCAGTTAAAAGCCAAAAAACAGCAGACACACGTTTGTGTAAAGAAGTTTAAACTTACATCAATAATTTAACACTAGTACATGGAACAGATGTTTTTCAAAGGCTTTAGAGAGCTAAGAAGATGGAAGTGGATCCAGAGAAGAAGAGTCATTTTAAGAGTGGATTATTAGAGCAGTGGAATCACCTAAATTTGCAGATAACCACTTGGTGGGTTTTGGCTCCTGATTCTCACTGATTTCAACAGTCAACCCTCAACCTTTGATCTCACTCTCAAACTAGCAAATCTGCAGAACTACTAATGACCTGTATCTTCAATTAAAACAATGAAACGTGGGAACAGCAGGCACCAGTCACAAAATGAAACAAAGCAACACCCCTCAAGTGTAGAAGCCTAGTAAAGGCTGCATGTGGAATGTATTTCTGATTAAGGTCTGCACTAACTTTGCTTAGCATTACACTTCATATCCCACAGCTGAGGTCTCCCAGCTCTATCATGATGAACTGCCTGCTTGCCTTGTAATCTTTAAGACTTTAAGGTGAGCTCCTCACCTTACTGAGAAAAGATGTAGCTCCTGTGTATTTCAGGCTGAAGCTGGCAATACTGAGAACAGGTAGTTTTCTATTGACAGCTATTCAGTTGACAACACCAACAGCTCCTAAAGCATTTTATTTTTTTTAAATGCAGATAGTATACTAAGTATTTGTAGCTGTTTTCTTGTAGCTGTTTTCTTATAAGCCACTTTTCAGTCATTGGATGAAGACCTGATTAAAAAGTGGTTATTAAAATTTTGGTTTGCATCTTAGGCTGAATTTGGACTTGGTAATCTAAAAGTTTAAGGCTATTTAACATACTACTGATTTTCTGTGATAACTTCTGCCTCTTCCTAAATTATCTGTTACAGTTTTTGACCCAAACTAATTCCACCTGATATGAACTAAATATAAAAGTTTTTGGTGCATTCATACAGCATATTCTATTCCTTCCAATGCTGGACAGGAGTTTTACCTACACACCAGACTTACAGACATGTCTTTTGATGTCCACTTTTTCCAGATGTGAATGAGTGCAACGAGCTGAACAACAGGATGTCTCTCTGCAAGAATGCCAAGTGCATTAACACGGAGGGCTCCTACAAGTGTTTGTGTCTCCCAGGGTATGTACCTTCAGACAAGCCAAACTACTGCACACCACTGAACTCAGAACTGGACAGTGAACTGGAGTAGAGGAAAATCTCCACATCCTAAGCCCATATACTCTGCACTGTATAAAGAAAAGGAAGAAAAGTATTTAACTTGACAAGAGAAGGCACGGGAGTAGTAAACATAATGGGGAAAAAAAAGCATTAAAATGTGGCAAAAGGTGAGACATGATGGGCTGATTGTGCATCAGCTCCCCTGAAGTGACAGACCAAATGGACACATTACTCTGTATGAAAGAAACAATCAAGTATATAGTGTGTTCATATGAAAAAAAAATCTTTGAAAATAAACAGAAACAGTGCTGTTATTTTAAAAAGAAGAGCTTTGGTTTTTTTGTTTGGTGTTTGTTTTTGTTTTTGTTTGTTTGGGGTTTTTTTACTATTGCTTGATAATTTGGCATTTAAATAGTGATGGAAATATTTTATATTACTTTGTCATTTTTTTGATTGTTCAGTTCCTTGTCTACTGTTTCTTCTCAGACCTTTTTTCTGACCAGTACAAATTCTGATACAGGTATTCTTAGGCCATTTTATAAGAACTGTTACACAGGGTAATGCTCTTCCTCCTCTGGAACATTTGGTCAGTGACTTTTTTTAAGTTGTTAGTTGTCTGCCCTGTGGAGCAGGCACCATTTTTTTTTTCAAATGTTTATATACCTTGGCGAAAAGTCCTTATATTCATTTTGTATTCTGTATGGTTGTTACTGCACTTAAAAATCTTTAGAACCTTTCTTGCCAAGTTCAAAGCTGCTAGTGGACAACATTGGATTCCTTTTGTACATTAAAACAAAAGATTTAAGCTCACGTTTGTATTGTGATGTGTAAATTGAACACAAGAGAGATCTTGTATGATTACCCTAACATATTAAAGCTGTATATTAAAACTCAATAAAATCACCTCTTTTTTAGAAAAAAAGGCTATGTACTAATTGTAGGCTTTTTTTTCTTTTATTGCTGTTTATGTTACAAGAATCTACCTCTCGGGTGTTTACAGTACTAGAATTAATTTACATTACAATGGTTATAAGGAGTTGTCTGGCTGTTTTTTCCTTCTCACGATGTTTTAATAAGACCAGAATCTGAATTAGTTAATGCCTGAAGTTAGGCTTCCAGAGGGAAGATTTCAAACACAGACCTGCAGAAATTGTTTGACTTGGAAGCTGATTCCCATGGAATTTTTCTTCTTTCCTGGTTTAGGCATGTTTCCCACTAAATCTGCAAATAAGGCTCTTCAGTGTGATGGCCTAGTTTTCAGAAAATACTGAGGAGAAAGGAGAGAATTTCCTTCTCATGATGAACTGCACCTTCCCATCAGACCTCTATTTTAGCAGAGTGAGAGATATCAGGAGTGTGACAGATGTTTCACTTTGACCTCTATAGTGGAAGAGTTTGGTTTGGAAATTTCAAAAGAGGTCCTTTTGATATTTTCCAAGTGAAACATTTTTGCTTCATCTTTTAGACTTGATCTACATTAAAAGAAAATTATAACATGAGACTTTGAAAAGTGAGTTAAATTGGGTCCAAAAATAAAATTGCGTCTCCAATATTTAGGTCAGCCACTGAACCAAAAGTATCTTAAGTTGTAGCCAATGGTTAGGGCTGTCTGGGATGGTCTTTATACAAATGACAGATGCTCTCTATTAATCCATCTCCCTTTCAAGAAGGGGAAAAAAAAGGGAATAAGGGAGAGGATTATGAATTGGAAAAGAAAACTAAAACAGCTTTAGTGAAATAGCAAAATAAAAATTATACAGATGTTTAAAACTAATATTGAATCCAACCCTCTTATCAGGCAATAGAAGTAAATTACAAACACTAAAAGTGGTCTCTAATTACAAAATCAAGTAATTCTTGCTTACCTGCTGTGGTTAAGGAAGAAAGAAGGAAGGTTTACTAGGGACTTCCATAATTAAAGAGCTCTTACTCATCCTGCCTAAGGTTCATCCTATAATTTTAATAAAAACCCAAATCACAGTTGCAGCCTTTCACTGGATTCAAGGTGAGCTATCTTCTGCTTTTGGCTATCATGAAAACTCATAGACAAGACAGTGCTCCCCCAAATCCCACCTCCAGACAGCCTCCTGCTACTTCAGAAATTTGCTGTGGCAGGGCCCCAAAGCTGCCACTATTCAGCCATGCAGCCTCAGATTTTTTGCATCCCAGTATTCCTTCAATCCTTCTGCAGCTAGGGACTTAAAATGGCAGTTCAAGTATCACCTTTTCCTTGGAGTATACCAGTATGACAGCTAAGGAAATAACATTCAGACTTGAGTACTCTAAGAAGTCTTTGCTTGGGGACAAATGCTGTACTGAACAAGTAAATCTGAGCCACAAGATTTGCTCCTTGCTGATTTATTACATCTTTTTAAAGCAAGTTCAGAATAGCCTGGGACTTTGCCATTCTCAGACAATATACAGTCTGATCCCCTTTGTGTTATTTCAGATTAAAGGTAACAAAAAAACCCCAAATTCAAGCTGTTTGATAAGTAACAAAACTAAAATGAAGCCTGAATTCTTATAATCCTTTCTCATAACTCATTCCTTAGCAGACTAACTCCAGGTCATTGCATCTCTGGCACTCTCAACAAGCACAGGCAGCACCTGTCTGCAGCTGTGGGTGCCAGGACAGGGTGATGGATGCAAAAGCATTGACACAACTGCTGCCAAACCAAATGTTGTCCATAGGCTCAGCAGGGAGGGTTATTTGTGTCACATGTCTCCATGTGTTCATCAGACTTTACAGATCTCAGACTGTACTGGCCTTTTTTTCTCATTTACCTTACACACATGGGTGAAATCAGTCCCAGGTTTTAAAGCTACCAGTAGGTTCACAGATAGACAGCATACCCTGGCTCTGGTTCTACAGAAACCAACCTAACCAGCCTGCACAGCTTCCTGGCCTATCAGTTTCTGTTCCCAGTGAGTCACTAAAGAGGTTTCGGTGTGTCCAGCCACCTTCCATCTCTCCTGCCTGATTCAAAAGGACAGCAGTTCACCCAAGCCCTGAATGAAGCTTGCAAACAGTCCTCTGGTTCTGTAGCCATGTCCTCATCCCAGCCACACTCGTCTAGTACAGACACTGTATAAGCAAACATACTTTGTGCATGCTTCTGCCTTTCCCTTTTGCCTCTTCTTACCTCTAACAGCCTTCAAGCACAGACAGGGAGTCAAAAGCAGACCAAGCAGCCTAAACTCCACTTACATCCCAATGCTTAGAATTCTGTGTTGCTGGCTCCAGGCCTTCACAAATGCTTTAACAAAGGAACCACAAGTGGAGGAATTAAGTGAAATTCAGCCCAGCTGACCTCAGCCTCTGGAGCCCACCTACTTTGCTCCTGCACAGCAAGGCTCGTGCTGTCATTTCACCTGAAAATCTGCAGGGCTTAGGAATACAATTTTGAGTCATAGTTAAAACAAACATTTTCTTAACATCATTAAGACGAGTGATTGGATGCTGTGGAAGTCGCCATTTACTTGTTAAAAGAGCTGCAGTTTAGGTGAGAGCCCTCAAAATCCAGAAACCACCATGTACAATTCCATGATTGAAGTTTCTGAGTGTAGCAGAGTCTGGAAGTGATTAAAATTTATACCAAATGGCAACAATATTTTTTTACATCCATATGGACCCTTTAAAAAATAACAAAACCAAAAAAAAAAAGTCTTTTTTCAGCCAGACATTTCCTTGCTACAAAAAATAAAATTGCTGACATGGTAGAACTGAATGCTGCTAGTTCCCTTATAATGCTGCTGTGTTAATGAGAATGAAGTTACTGCAGAACTCGAGTTACACAGGTTTCAACTAGTAAGACATTTGATAGGAATAGATACTTTCACATTGGGATCTATTCAATGAATAAATAGCCAAGGTTAAAACTATTCAAAGCAAGCATTAGCATTCCTTGGGGGGAAAAAAAAAAAACAACCAAAGAAAACCCAAAAAAAACAGGCACAGATGGACAGATCATTTCAATCCAAGAGACAAAACTGGCAGCCATCACAAATATCCAGCAAGGTAGTGGCAACTGACACAGTCAGATTCCTCAGAGGAGTCCTAAAGGCACCAAAGTGGTTGTCATGACCTGTTAGCCCACACTGATCCCTACCCTCATGGGGGTTTGGCAGCAGAGGGGCTACTGGTGTTGGCACTCTTTTCCACTTTCTCAGAAGGAAAGGTGACAGACCCCATTAAAGCATATTACAGGCCTGATCTGGCCAGCAATTAAACCACAGTGCATTCCTTCAAAGGGTACAGCAAACTTAATAAACCACTGCTGCCTCTAGAAGAGACCAGAGTATTGTTCTTTTAATAATGCCACCCACTTTGAAGAGCTGTGCTTTCTGGTGACTGTGCTAACACCAAGCAGGCCAAGGGAGCTATTAAGAAGCTATTTAAGCAAAGAAGGGGATTTCTATTTGTCACAGAGGCTACTGCTTGCTTCTGAGATCATTATTTGGGATTTATATAGCTTTTTCTATAAGAAAATCTGAGATTTATCTAGGGAAACTGAGGAATGTGTCTAAAAGAGAAGAAGAATCAGAGTGAATGAGGAAAGACAGCCATTTATGAAGGCTTCCCAATGAGGGTCAGTGTGGGCCTGTGAGAGAGTAACAGTGTTTATTGTGACAGTGTCAAGGACTGGGCCACAGTCACTGCCTTCACCTGCAGGAACCAACAGCAGCAGAACTAGAAAATTCAGACCTCCACTGTGGCACCAACTCCACAGTTGGCATGGGCTGTGTTTGCACACTGAGCTCTCAAGGATCTTGAACCCCAACACCACCCCATCCCCACTAAACCTTTACCATTTGAGCACCCACATACCAAACGGAGAATGTGACAAGAGAATGAATAGGATTATCCTGTTACAACCTGCATTAATCAGTGCTATTACTATCTGATGGGAAATGAATGACATAAACCAAAGAAAAGCAGGTTGTCAGCCATGTCAGGGTTCCTTCAAGACTGCTGACTCACCAAGTATGTATTTTGTCTCAGAGACTTCTCATGGAAGCCTGGAACATCAGGCTTGTGTCCCAGCTGTGTCTGGGGCCTGTGATTGCTCTGCTCTTCTGCCTCTCAAGCTGTAGGGCTGAGAAGTATGTCTATGCCTCAGCAGCTGTGTCACCTCACTGAACTTTAAAGTGTGCCCTGACAGAAGCACTAGAGATCTCCAGAGGTCTATTCCACGATACATTTTTTCCATGAGAGGAGGCTGTGACCTGCTGCAGCAGCCTCTGCTCCCTATCTTTATGCATAGAGCTGGAAGCTCACAGTGTGTACGTGTCTTCTTCCCCTTCTTGCCCCACACTAGAGCACATAGTCCTGCTTATGCTTTTTACCTCCAGCACATCCTGTCCACCTTCTTGTGGCTCTAAGTCCCAGCATCCCATGCACCCATTCCTTCCTCTTCATTGGCATTGGACTCCCCACAGTAGTTGTTTCTAAATACAGATTTGGCATGTGGTGAAACTGACAGTACTGTCCAGTACTCAGAAAAATCTTCTGCCAAGGTGAACTGATCACACCCGTCACAGCAACCTCTCTCCTCACAGCAATACAAGGCACCACCAGGTCAGTTTTGTATTCTTCCCAAAACTACCCAGATATGTTCCTTTTCCTTCTTTTACTATAAGTAAGACATTTCAAGTATGCTTTTAGCAATAAATGTGTTCTTCTTTGTCTTGCAGAATCACCAAACTGAGCTGAATAGCAAACACAGAATAAGGAAGTTTCAAAAATAAAACAGGAAAGGGAAATCCTTTGATTTGCATAACAGTGAACTGAAAGAACATGGAATTTTCATTCACATTTGCTCATGCTTAGATGTCACTTTTTCCAAAACCAAAAGAAAAATAGAGAATTTTTATTTTTAAATTCCCTTAAACTTTAAAAAAAGGAACTACATCAACTATATTACTCATATCAAAGTTCATTGCAATCCATTGGATAAAACAAAGCACATGATAGGGAACTTTTGAGGGTTTCACTATTTTGTGAAACAATACAAAGTGCATTCAGACATATATAATGAATTCACATCTGGTAATAGTTCGGGTATTGGGTTACTCCACCAGAAGACAACAGTAACTATTTTTAGTCAAGCTGGCCCTTACCTCATCCAGTAAAAAAATGGTTTGAGTGTTTGCTAAAAATATTACATCTACTGCATACTAGACCTAACAAAACACTTGCAAATGTATACCACAAAGAAGACAGTCTAGGAAAATCTAACACTATAGGTATTTTCCCTGTCTAACTAAAACCAGCTCCAACAGACTTGTTGAGCATACAGGGGCTCCAGGTTAAGGGCCTTGAGCAAGAGCTCCTTGAACATGGTCTGCCAACCTCCAGGGTAAGACCAAATGAAAGGTCCCTGCTGCAGCTCTCTCACTAGGATTCCCCTTGTGAATATAATCCCTCTGTTTTCGTTTTCTATGGTTTCCACTGGCAGGTCTTCATGCTGCCATGGAAGTGCAATTTACAGTATCTGTTCATGTCACTGTATTAACATTTTCCCTAATTTTGGTGCAACTCTACTGACTTCAGTGACTCACACATGGAGTAACTGTTCTCCCAATATACAAAGAACCACAGCCGTTTTCTAACACTTCAAAATTATAAATAAATAAATGAATGAAAACAAAATTTTGGAGAATAAAGTGTTTAAGACCTTTTGAAAGAGACCTGGAAACCAGCAGAAGATCTGAGTCCAGTACCAGCTTTTCCACAACTGGACAGAAATATAAGAAATCTCATAAAGACTTGGAGATACAGTAGGAGAAGTGAAACCCTTCTGTTTTTGTGGGGCTGAAAACTACAGAAAAGGCTCCTGGGAAGACTGCAGTTCACGGGTGTGAACAGCAAAATTACTCTTTCTCCCTTCCTTGTCACTAGAGGTCAGCACAGCATCTGAAGTTCCACATTGTTCTTGTTTATGAAATGATAAGGAAATCCCCAGCTCTGACACTGAAACGGTGGTCTTAAGAAACAGTTCCAAGAAGACAGAATCTGTATTTCTGCAATGGGAGAAATGTGAACTGTGAAGCCTCGACAAAAGAAGAATACAGCAGCAACTGAAAAGCCTGAACCCAAAATCAGAATAAAAGCATGCTAGAAGTTTAAAGGTCCCTATGGTTCCCATGGAGCAATTAGAGACTGATAATGGCTATTAGAACCGTGAAGGAGCAGCTCTTCCTCTGCAGAAAAGGAGATGGCAGCAATCAGCTGCTCTCAAGATAGGTGCAGGCAACAGAGATTTGGCACTGAATAGACATCACCTTGCAGCAGGGCAAATGGGTCACCTCTGCTCCCAGCTCGGGTGCCAGAAAGGGACTGTGTTCTGGTAGGACTAACAGCGTTCCATTCACCTCTTCAGCAGAAGAGCACAGTTTTGTCAGCATGAGCCAGACTCCAGCAGACACGTGTAGCTATACCCCAAAAAGCCATTTAGTACAGGCCACCCTACCTGAAATGGCAGCAAAGGCACTTGGATTATAGTGTTTTCCATAAGCTGACAAAACAGCTTCACCTGCTTCCACGGTTCTGCCAGATACAGGAAAGCAACACCTTGATATCCAGAAATGTTTTCCCAGCAAATAACAATTAGTCCCTTGGAATAGTGGCAAAGAAACTCTGGGAGCATAAATTCACACTGACATATGGGGAAAGTAACTTGTCAATGAATTATATATAGCAAGGGGAAACTAGTGTAAATGAGACCCTAACACCACCAGCATAATAAACAGCAGATGGATTTTAGCCATTTTTAAATATTTTCTTTCCTAATCTACACCTGGCTATAAAAGATAAGTACAATAGTGTGTATGCAGCTTCTAGCAACCATTAAAAAGTTAACAGACTCCTGCAGGGAAGGCTTTTTGCTAGAGATGAATTACCTGTAAAACACATTATCACTCTTTTATTAGTACTTTATACACAAAGGAGGAAACAAGTCAGTGCTCTATGCTTTCTCACTTTTTTTTTTTTTTGCCTGGAAACTTCAATTCTAAAAGACACACATTAAAATCAATACTAGAGTAGAAAAGACAAACTACTGCAGGCTGGAGTGCAAGACTATAATGCCTGAGGTCTTCTATCCATTACTGGTATCTTTGATTCATAGTAATCAAAAATATGCATCATGTTGTGCTAAGCTGTTAAAAAAGCTTTCTCTCCACAGAGGTATAAAATGAGAAAGTAAGATGAACACAGGATGGAAAAGCATACAAAAAGTAATGAGATAATGCTAGTAGTAATAGAGAGCAGCTGCCCATCCTGCACAAACAAGGGAGGCAATCAGGAATGGGGACTTCTGAGATGGCATCCTGAGCAGTCAGGAGAGCAGAGAGGCCAGTCACAAAGATAGGCAGCACCAGAAGAACTTGTTGGAGATAATTTATGACAGCTCAAGAACCTGTTCAAATGTTACTTTTGCTTTCCTGGAAAGAAACACCACCTGCCAATAGAGAGTTTTGTAGAACAACAGTGATGTAATGTTACAGTTGTTTATAGCAGCTTCTCACAAGTAGGGAAGAAAACATAAGGCTGCTTGCATGAAAATTTTACAAATGGGAACATAATATTAAATCCTGATCTGGCTGGAAGCAAAGATCAACTCTACTAGACTAAATCATGCACATTCTATGTAGAGTGCAAAGAGCCTTGAATACAAAGGTGTGACTGATAAGGGAACAGGAGACAGATAAAATGCAAGTAAAAAGGATGAAAAGCAGAAGCAGCCAACAGAATAAGCTTTCCAGATATAATTATTACTTCCTGTGAGACCTTTGGCAAGTTGCTCTTTCCTCATCAATACTATGGAGGTAGGTTTCCTGCTGTCACCACCTCCTTAAAAGCTTTAAACTCCTGGTTGTTTGTAGAGAAATCAATCATAGGGAAGAGTTGGGGATGTATAGAAAGTTTGGCCCTTGAGAACTTTGATATTTTGTACATGAAGCTTTAACTTTAACCTTTACTATTATCATCAGGTTTAATGCATATTTGTTTTTGTTGGTTTGTTTTTTGTTTTTTTTTTAAGGTATAGAGAAAAATATATACATTGTGCTTCACTAAGACAGAAGGTGAAAAACAAATTAAACTTCTGTGCATGTTCTTCTTTCATTAGCACACAACCAGTCTAAAACACACAGCTAGTTTATGTCATGAGGAATTACAGACCATAACTGTGCTAACCTCATGAGGCTGCAAACATACAGGGCAGGTAACCAGCACATTATCTTTTTCATGCATGTAGACTCAGCTTGAGTTGGATTTGTGGCTGTCTCTTTTCTTAAGATCACAGTGATTTTCAGCTTGCCCCATATCTGTAAGCAGCAGATCTACTGAGATATTTATATATTTTGATGATTTGCTTGAGTGGTGAAGGGGAGAAACCAATACATTTTCCATAAAGTGAATATAAGCTACAATTAGAAAGGCTCTTAAAATCACAGCTCCTCAGCTTCTACAAACTGGAGCAGATCCATTAAAACCAATTGGTCAGCTTCCCCAGACAGCTCAAATCAGTGCTGCTCCACTGAAGCTGACGAAGCAACACCAATCTGTAAAAGCTAGGGATCTGGCCCACAGCCTGCACTGCAGTCCAGAGAGATCAGCTGTGGTTAACAGGATCAGAAATCAAAAGGAAAGTCTGTGTCCTTATAATTTACTCAATACTACTGAGACCTCAAAGATATGGTGCTAAGTCAGGTAGACTAAACAAGAGCTATTTTATCTATAAAGAACTGTTTGTTTCTTCCTCAGTATAGCTTTACCACGGACAGTTATGTAATTTTTTGCAATATATTCCATGAGGCAATGAAACATGAAGGCAAGAAGGAGTCGAGGAGACAAGAGGGACAGCAATAACACCACAAAAAATTCAAACTATTTCATGATTATAGGCACAACAAGCTAGAGTGTGCTGCCCTGCTCGTAATGACTTGATGTCAAACCCATTCCCACTGATGTCAGTGGAAAGAGTGGCATAACAACACAATGCTGCTCAGCAGCACAAGGGAGGGGCAGCACAAAAGCAGAGGTGGTGGCTCAGGTAGTTGAATGTCATCATTTGAAAGCTGTTCTGAAAATCTTCCATACACTAATGCAAATACAGACACCATTTTTTACCATTCTGAGTGTGAAAAGCTAGATGCAGAACTAACTCAGCAGTCAGCACTAGGGAGGAAACCATATCAAAGCATCTAGATTCATGTTTTCTGCCTCATTAGTAGAAATCTAAATGATTTGTGTGAAGCCTCTTGGAGGTGTCCAGCAAAAAGCAGTGGTTTTGTCTCATGCTGCCTTAGGGTAGCTGAAGTCTGTTTTCTGTGGTGAAGAATTCATGTTTCTTTCTACATGAACACACTCAAGAAGTCACTGAAGAGAGTTTACCTACCTCCTTCACACATGCACACGTGCATGTATTTTCAGGGCACAGAGTGTAAATGAACTGTGAAGTCAAGATGCTTACAATTCCAGGGGACTAAACCCATCCCCATGAGTGCTGGGCACTGCAGTGTTAATTACTCTGTGTCTGCACATGCAGCCAGTTTGTTCTAGAGGCTGATGTGTAAGAAAGTAAAAACTGGCTGTCAGAGAAAATACATCTCTTCTGGTTTAACACCAAAAAAAATTAACTGCACCTTACCAGCAACTGCCCTCAGCAACTCTTTCTCACCCTCTTCCTACCTCCATCACAGCTACCTGATTGATCACCAAAGGAAACTGAGGGGAAACTGAAGATCTCTCAGACTCTATAAATAATTCTATCAGATTTTTGTCAGATTTGTATTATATGATCTGCAAAGATCAACATCTTCCTAACGCTTTGAACCTGTCTGCTAATTACCAATAATAACACAATGAAAAATATTATAAATATTATAACTTTCAGATCCTTCTATAAATTAAATTATTGATTTTCAGAGGAGTTTCAAGTTTTACTTGAAAAGTACTTTCAAGGAAAACCTTGGTCTTCAATTATCCTGAATTTTCAAGAAATTGACAAAAATATTCACCCAAAAATTTTATGTTTCTTCTTTTTTCATAAACAATCACATTCTTGTCATGTGAAATAGGATTTGTAAAGTTCTCAACAAGGCAGGCGCTTTGCTTAAGATGCTCTTGATTTTTACACAACCTCAACTTTACAGTCATAACTATCTTTGTTCCAGTTCTCCAGTCTCAAACAATTTCAAAGCTTTAATCAAAATTAAATACTTAATGGAAGTGATAATTGCTCAAAAGAGTAAGGCCAAAAGACTACAAAAATATGACATCCTAGTATGTTTTTGAACAAGTGTTTTCCTCATGCAAGAGTACTGTGTCTGCAGAGCAATCTTTATCAAATTATTTAAATTATATTGGTGGGGGAGGGCAAAACCCCCTAAGATCTTTCCTTTGTTTAAATGCATTTCCTGCTTTCCTCACTGCTATAGACTGTGTTGTGGCAAGCCTATTTATAGTCCAAAGAAAGGAAAAAGCACCACTGGAGGCAGGAAAACTAAGTTGGGAAAGAATAGAAGGAAGTGTGGCTGCCATTTAGCCAAACAATCTAGAACTAATTGAGCTCAAAAGAGCCCCAGCCTCAGTGAGGCCGTTGGGAGTGAAGGGATCACAATCCTGCTTTTTTCTCCAAGGCCCTGCCAGGGCTGCTGAGCAAGAGTCATGTACAAGACACTGCTGGGCAGCAAATAATCTCCATGCTGTGAGAATCATTCTTAAAGGAGTGTGCTGGAAGTTAGCTACCTAGCAAATTAAGGTAGGTGTCTCCTTTTGGCATTTCTGCTCTCTGCATTCTCCATGTCTTCAGATGTGGCTAGGCTGGAAATGAAAACA
The DNA here is from genome assembly GCA_024611195.1 of Ceyx melanurus. NCBI lineage: Eukaryota > Metazoa > Chordata > Aves > Coraciiformes > Alcedinidae > Ceyx > Ceyx melanurus. The sequence continues at coordinate 79,802 of JANHGL010022577.1, read as the reverse complement.
GAATTAAGCTTTGGAGAAGGAACTGTATTTGATTTTCAGATAAAGGTTTGGCAGGATGCCTGATTTTTAGACAAAGAAATCTGAATTCAATTACAGATTCTTCAGAACATTCCTCAAGCAAAAGAAGCCTCTGCTATATATCCATAAGATAACTTTGCTGTTTTCCTCACCTGTGTTGTGTTTATCTTGTAATTTTCAACTACATACTAGAGAAATGCTGATGGTTACTATATGCCCCAAAGATATATGTAATATATATTTATATAAGGGCTTTTAATTTAGAATACATAACATATCAAAATGTATAGAATTTGTAACTGAAACTTTATGGTAATTTATTCTTCTACTCGTGAGGTATGTTTTAAAGTAGGAACTTAGTGAAAATTAAAGCACCTGAAAGTTTCTATAGTTTTAGAATTCATTATGGCAGGTAATTTGTATATGTGTGTGCACATATATAAAAATATTCTATGTATAGATATCAATATATAGTATTCATAGTTGATTTGCATTGCAATAACATGTCATTCCAGTTTTGAGGTCTAATTTAAACTGATGGTACAATGTGAATGGAAATTTTTATCTGCTTATTTTCAGATACTATATACAGTTATTCTATCATTACTGCATGTTCAGTGTAAAAACTTTTAAGACATACCAGCACACAGACCATATTAATTAATTGAATTAGCATCAACACAGACCATATTAATTAATTGAATTAGCATCAACTAGACAAACTTTTAAGAGGGAGAAAACTTGTTTTAATATTGTGTTTGATTTCTTTATTTCCACTGTCCTTTGCTCTTCTAACAAAGGAAGCACTGTTGTGATTTGAAGGTAGGGGAGAAGCTGTAGAATGCTAGATTCAGGATTTCATCTTCTTTGAACAATCTGAGAATAACCTTTGTGTCAGTCTCACTTGTGTTAACACATTACCTCTATGCACACACCGTTCAGATTATTCGTTTGTTCTTCAGATGGTCTTTAGGATTAGTGGTTTACTATAAAAAGTTGCTGGTGAGTAAAAAGGAAGTGTGATGTGTTGTTATTCTGCTGTATCCCCATAGGATGCCATTATGTTTAGAGGCTGTTACTGTGAAGATAGCAAGGCAGGATGTCATCCATGTAGGTGAAAAGCTGAGATAGGGCAATTGTAAACAGCAGCAGTCACCTGAAAATCTGATTCAGGGTAGTGCCAAGCAGCAAGTCCAGAGAAGCAGATGTTAGTCAGTGCTCATAGAAAGGATCAGGCTTTTCTTTGTCTGATTTCTAAGTACTCATTTACAGTAACTCAACGTTACAAGCCTTACCTTGTGAAGAATAAAAACCTGTAATAGGAGTAAAACTAGAAGCCTATACAGATATTTGTAAGAGAAAGCTCTTTAGACTGCAATTTGAGCAATTAGCATAGCATGCTCTCATTCAGGTGACATTCCTTGCTTTCAATCAGCAACTGATTGCCCTGCACAAAGACTGAGCAGAAACAAAAAAGAAGTTTCATTTTAAAATGTAAGATTAAATTGTGTAATCACAGTTCTACATAAGATTTAGTAAGACACATAGGATAAAAGGAGGAATGGAGACAGATCTGTGGATAAATACTTACCCAACCAAAGAAGCATTTCTGCTATTAAACACATACAATCATTTCCAGGAGGTGTCAGTTGCACAGCTATTGCAATGCGGCTGAAGAGCAAACATGGGATCATTCAGATTTACTCAGGTCTGCAATGTTCACCATAATATTGTTTTACAGCTCAGTATCACTGCATGAATGTGGCAAAACAGAGACCATTGCTTAGTTATGAGCAGAAGATCATTTGCAAATCAGCCAGTTACAATATAATTATGCAGAAAGAGGTGATAAAATAACGTACTGGTGCACTTTTTGCATTATTTGTAGAAAAGATTTAGTTGGTACTTATACATTGCCTAATTACTCTTAACAAATTAATATCTTTAATCAAAAACAAAGAAACAAACAAACAAAAACCCAAACAGAAAACACCAAAAGCAAAACAACCAAATCCCCCCCTCCC